>DWEO01000214.1:0-10787 GCA_018245995.1 Pyrrhopyge telassa croceimargo
AGAATGACTTAGTAACGCTTTGCAGTATTTGAATTGAAAAGTTTTACTATTAGGTTAATATCCTCCAAGCAAGTTTTAAGAGTCGTTTTAATAGTAGTATTCATAGAGAATCTTTAGCTGAAGTTATTGATATTAAGATAAAAATGACTTAATTTGTGCGTTTAATCATTTGTATGTACCATCTTGAAAACTGGCTTAAAGGTTATATAGATCAACGCAATGCAATGACTCCCGACCGGAGTTATTTTACAATTTCGACAATAAATGTAAAGTACATAAATGAATAGGCGGTAAGAAAGGTCGGAATAGGTGTACCGAGCTCAATTTAGTATATTCGCGAAACAAACTACTTCTGCGGCTGTTATTGTGAATGCTATACGAAAATATGTTCTGTTACCTTGCAAGAAGACCGTGAATTCCTTGGATTAACGTAAAGATCATTTTGCTGGAATCTTACAACAGTTGTCCCAATGAACTAGCGCATAATTCGTTGCAGATCAGCTATAAATCCCCAGCAACACATCGGTTGAGTAACGCGGAGGCCGGAGGGCAAAGGCACATTTAGGTCGATTACGCATAATGCATGTAAAATCAATTACTTTATGGCTCCCACTCCTAGTACGGAGTGCAGTACTAGTAAATACTCGAGTCATTGTGTAGCGATAACGGTCCTGAGTCGACTAGTTACACAAGCAAAGTGTAAGTGCCGGGTTCATAATTTGATAATTACACTTCCTAGTTACATAAATACTTTGACTTAGTTCAGGATTTAGGTGTACTAAAATGAATATACAGTACAATACAGTAACACTTTATTGTATACCACAAACACATACATAAAATAGCAAAAATAGACTTGAACACGAATAACATCTTATCGCTAGAAGCGTGATCTCTTCGAGACAACCTCAACTAGATCTCATTTAAAGAAGAGAAAATGGGCAAGGCATACAATATTATAATTTAACTTCACGCCTGATTTAACGAGTTCACAAAAATATATCTTATATGACACTTGATATTAATAGCTTATGAGATACCTCATTGCATATGGCACCTAGCTTTAACACTATTTGTTTACCTTATTTTTACCAGAATGTTGTCTGGAAGAGAGTGTTAAGCGGTAGCGATAAAGTCGCGTTTTGTATAGGTATCAATTGCATATTAATTGATATTTTTACCGTCCTATGTATAAATAAGGATTATGCACCAAGATTAATATTCCACAAATATCTTTTAAAGCGAGATACAGCGAGGTATATCTTTTAAAGCGTTTATAGTTATATTCTTTGGTGGATCGTGGGATTTTAAAGATTGCGGGATCTTGGGTTGCAGATTAGGCAATACTGGGTGCGGTTAGATAGGCAACCGCTATTCGTGAACGTATTTATAATTCTACTTACATGTCTAGTTAATTTAGTACAGTCAAGAGCGATTCCAACATAATTTATTCCCCTACATTCATTTTCTTTTATTTAAAACGCACTTTTGCGAAACAAAATTTTGTAGACAAGAATAGCTTGTTTTGGTAGACTTTACTAAAACACAGAACTTACAATACGTAACATCACGCCTGTAATCACCGAAGAGGTAGGCAGAGGAGTGTAATACACTCCCACGTTTCACCAGTTACATTTACGTCCCATTATGGAATAAGGGATGAGGCTATTACCGTACACTGGGCACAAATGCAGCCACCAAGTCACTTATAGAAATTTCAACTACAAAATCTAAGTTAAATTTTATGTTAGAAAAATTCAAACAGCACCTGACACAGGGATCGAACTCAGGAGCTCTCGATCAGCAATCGCGTTCGCAACAAGGCAGACATTCAATACAATCAACAAACACGATATTTATGTAAGTCAATGTAAATTTCATTTTTGCTAATGGCCGAATAAACGAGAGGTCTGGTATTATAAAGATATGCAAATGAATTTAAAATGGCGTCTGTTTTGAGCCGAATCAGCGTTGGATTAGTCGTTATTGCTAAAAGTTTGTGTTCCGACACATGTTAACGGCGGCTCAATTGGCCGATACTGAAACGTACCTAATCCATTTCCAATTCTCAATTTTGTTCGTATTTCTGAGAATTTATAAAGTATTTTGATAACGAAATTTTTGACGGGCTATAGGCATAATTTGTTTTGATTATTGTACGACAAATATGAGAGAAAAAAGTGTTTGATTCACTTTTCCAAGCGTATACTTCAAGGAGACGTTAGCACTTTGAATATAAAATTGTATGTTGTGAGTGGGTATATATGTATGATTTTCCTATCGTGTTTATGTGGTAACTATTTTTAGATGTCATGTTCAGCATGAGTCTTTTCCACAATCACTGGAGTATACTCCAACACATTGTAGCCTGCTCTATGAATTAAGCAGATTTTATTTATAATACACGTGAATAAAAGATCCTAGGTACGGTCGGAAAAGGTATTAGTGGGTTTTTCTGACTTCTAATCCACTAGCTCAGAGTCTGGATTTGTGCCTGATATATGTGAATAAGCTCTTCCCCTATTTTAGGGTACGATGTATAACATTACTGGCAAAACGTGGGAATGTACCTATTTTATTTATTGTTCTTATTGACATAAGGAAGAGCTGTTGCCGGGAAGATGAAATTATTACGACATCGACACCAACCCTACCGGACCCCTCTAGGTCCTATCACTTACCGACGCTACTTAATATACTCATGTCATTGACAGCATGCCAAAAGAAAATACTTCGCGTAATATTATATATATATAAAAAAAGAACTCCCGAAAAGTCATTGACACGCTTTTTAGTTTAGTTTACCTTTGATAAGGTCACCGTAAAAACGATATTTTACGTTTGGATCGTTTCATTTTACGACACCAAGATTGACTTCGTGTCTCGTATCGTTCTCGTATCGTGTGTCGTTCTCGTGTATATCCAACATACACGAGAGTAGTCACGACGAGAAGTAAATGAAAACAATATTTTCAGGCGAACTAGCGGAGATCTTCTGGCAAGCGAGAAAATTTCCTGCATGACACGGTACCTTGCTCCGATTGTCTTAAGTTCCGGGTTTGCGTATACGTATGCCTTGTGTATGGTTTAGAAACGTCTACAGTGCGACACAGGACCATACCATAATTTTACCCCTATATATATATATATATATATATATATATATATATCCCCGGAGGGGTAGGCAGAGGAGTACTCCCACGTTACGCTAATCGCTTTGTTGCAATACGGATGAACCTAAAATTGTTCGTATTAATATATTAAGCTTAACATCATTCGTAACCTTACAACTGAGAAAATAGTGCACTGAGAATGGAAGTGACTATCTGGCAATTATAAATGTACACCCTCTTATTTTTAATAATTACTATGTAACTAGTAGGTACGCTATAGTAAGGTTTATGAAAATTTACCTCGAATACTTCCACGTGAATATGTATGATTAATGATAATGATAGACTGGTTGTCAAGGATATAATTTTTGGATCTTTGGCCTACGGTCTCCCCTAAAGAAGATGAGATATTGCATTACATTGTTAGATGAGCTAATACAGTTTTCATCTCTTTTAATTTTCAAACTACACAAAAAAGAAAGTTGCTTTACAATTAACACATCTTGGTTTATTACCTACGGAAATTAAAAACGCTGTTAGATTTCAGTAGTAATTGTCACTCGTTTACTTCCCACTGCTGGGCACGAATCTTCCACGCAAGTGAAACAAAAATACCATGTAAAATGAACATAAAAGCTATAATAGAATTAATAATGTTGATGACATGTGGCAACTTTACCCACCAATCTGTGTTGCCATGTTTTATTACCTCCTATTTGCTCATTTCCTCACTTAAAGATTGTAATTTATTGTTAAGATAAGCAACATTGCCTGCCCTTCAAATAGCGTATTTATATCTATGAAAATCGATAATTAGGTAAAGATGACAAATAGATGTCAATTTTACCTGTGCTCGTTTTTAATCCGTAGAATTCCAATTTTTAATTATTTTAAACAAGTTGTTACAAAAATCAAATTGTGAGTGCATGATTATGGTATATAATTTATAATTTTATTTTTAAATACTAAAGCCTAAATGATCTTTAAGTTTTTGCGTAAAAATGTGGTAGTTGCCTCGGTTGACGGTATTTTCACGGTTAACAAATCTGTAATTTTAGACAATCAATCAACATAAAAAGACGAACAAAATGTATAGACGTTTTTCTTAGTCATTTGCTTACTTGATTAATTGATTTAGTCGGGTACCGTAGGGAGTCCCCCAAAGGCCAAAGGTGAAATCCCCGCTATGCACTATAAATGTTACCATTATGATAAAAAAACTTATACTTTTGAATTTGTTAAATTTAAATAATAATTTAATGTCATTATTTTTTTTCATGTTACGTTAGTATGTGAAAATACCTAAAATCTATACAAAAGAAGAGATCAATTTGTTAGCTGAAACGATAGCTTAAAAGAACTAAATACAATGGCTCTTCTAAAATACAAAATCTCCTAAGAAGTTGAAATCGTCGAAGGGTTCCATTGCTCGTTTGCTGTACTGGCGAAATTTCATTACAGACTTGGCTATCCCAGCTCAGAACTTTAAATAATTGTTAACTGTACGACAATGTGGTCGTGAATCAATCTCCGCGTCATGTGAAGCTTGATTAATGTGACCACTTACCATCAGGTGGCCCGTTTAGCTGTTTGTCAGGTTGAATAAAAAACTACAACTAGCTTACCCACTTGATGTGGGTAAGTGGAAAAATACTCAACGAATGACAGTATACTCGACTAGTTAGCAGCACTATCGCCAAGATGGCAGCACTATCGTCATTCACAGCTGACATGATAAGTTTTTTGATCTTATGCTCTATAAATTATAAAGTTGATCTTTTTGCGTTTGAAAAGGAAGACGAAAAGCATAAATGTCGCTATGTAGGTATTGAGAAAGAAAATCTAGGATCATGTATTGGGGCTCAGTGTTCACAACATTGCAGATAATCCGAGCATGCCCCGATATCTGTTGTTCTAGGGATTGCGCTGTTGTGCCTCCATTTTGTTTAAATAAGGATGAATTACCCATGAAAGATCGCCGGGTAAGAAGATCTTGTTTTGATTACTCTGAGAATTAAACTTGGGGGGTGTAGTAGGTACTACACTCCTCTGCCTACGTCTTCGGGCATTACTGGCGTGATGTTACTTTTTTTTAAATATATATTTTTTTACGGTACACGTCTTTCAACATGTTGCCTTCAATGTTAACACTTTCTTTCAATGCTATGGCTGGCATGTGTCAATTTTTCATCACGTAAGTATTAATCAAAGATTGTAAAACATATCCTTAATAAGAATGGGCTAGTTGGAAAATGAAACGGACACACGGTCTGTCGAAGCTTTCCAACGACAACACTTTCACTAACAAAACGGAGGTTGTGAGAATGCCACAAGGCTTATGATTTAATTAATATAAAACTTACATTAAGCGGCAGTCCTTCGGCCGCTGTCGTGAGCGTGTCGTTGTCGTCGTTATTGCGTGTTAACCTTTCCAGTGAGTGACTGTCGTAATTATGAGTAAAGTTTGTTGAAATCAAACGTAACATCACGCCTGTAATCCCCGAAGAGGTAGGCAGAAGAGTGTAGTAACTACCCTCCCACGTTTCACCAGTTATGTTTTAGGTCCTATTATGGATTAGGTGGTGAGCCTATTGCCATATATCTATCGGGCACAAATCCAGAATCCGAGTCACTAGTAGAAAATCGAAATAAGAAAAATCTAATAGTACCCGACCGGGAATCGAATCGATCGGCAGTCACGCTTGCAACCAACACGACCAACTAGGCAGTTTGTTGAAATAATTAGCATTTTGTCTATTAATGTGCACTTTACATTAAAACATCACTGAACCACATAAGCACCTCTGTCGTCTATTAGGTATCCATTAGATCTGGGAAAAGCATGGCACTTGACAAGCGGAAGATATTATAAATGCAAGGTTGTAATAAAAATGTAAGTAATTTTCCATTGAAAATTAATACATCCAAAGGGGCTTAAAGCTTAATTCGATCGTATTACTTCAATAATCATTAGTACTTAACATACCTATATGCATAAAATTAAAAGGTATTTTTATAGGGGTACGAGATAAAATATTTAAAATTTTGTAGACATTCAAGAAAAGGAAACCGATGATAACAATATCAAAAATACGGAATTAAATAACAGTTTGTCGTCTCTGAAAGATGTCGTAGAAAAAGTAATATCAGAAAATGTCGAAGAAGACGAACATAAAAGTAATGACGGAGAAGTACAAAATTCAGATGTAGATAGGCACATAGCTGAAATAATTACGGATACAAACGACAGTGAAGATGTCATCGAATCGGAACACAAGTAAATAGCTATATTCCTTCCTACAACAAACGCCCTTTTTGATACGTCAAAAGCGGTGTTAGGCGTCCTGATGTTATATGGTCACTAAATCCCACAGATAGCGCACTTAATCTCAAAAACAAAGTTCGCATATTCTCTGTCATAGTTGCACCTTTTCAGGCCCTCGAATGCCAAGTGTACCGGTACCAGATAGGTACATACAAATACATTTTAAGTATCATTATTGATTTCCATTTGTTCTAAAATAGCTTGTCCATAAAGCCATGAGCCGAAAAAGAATTAAGTCAATATTAAAATATTCCAGGAATAATAAAATTATGTTTGTTCTATTCTAGTGACAATAATGGCAAAAAATTAACAAGTCCGACGCAATCGGAAGACAGCCGCGCCACCCGATGGGAAGCGCTGGCCGACATCGCCGCCGAGCTGCCACCGTCTCTTGCCGTCGACCCTCTCACGGGACAAATATATTCTCTTACTAAGTAGGTTTTAAATTATGAAATGTTCTTAATAAATGTTTTAAAATATATGTTGTATTTATTCCACCATCGGAATTATGACAATATCTACGCACGTAGTAGGTATCATAATGGCCAAGTGAGGGATGGTAGATGTCACAAACTTTACAGCAAAATAAATCGTGAACAACATTACAGAAATAGAAATGTTATTCTGTAAATAATGGAAATAGACGTTTTTATGAACTATAACATCTCAGTTTCGTAAAGGTCAGTTTTGTTTGATTTAAGAACTGTAATAAAATGGTTAAAAAAAATTAAAATTTATAATTCCTGTAGGAATTCTGATTCTATTACTTGTTAACAAACCATTATATTTCCGAGTATTTTCAGGATTGACCACCAGTTCAATGTTACCTAGGAATCTTTTTTCCAACTACCTGTACTTTTCTTATTCTAATTTAGTCTATGGGTCTTTTATTACGCGAATGTAGTCTATGGGTCATCTTATACAATGATAGATAAGGATTAAAGGCAATTGGCCATGACATGCCTTAGAACTTTATGGAGATCTTTAAGACATGTAACATTCCTCATTATGTTTTCCTTCACCATTGTAGTTAATATTCAATACGAAAACCATTTGACTTCATATAGTTAACTGTAGGCCAAGCATTCATAGCTAAGTATTAATATGGAAGTCTACCATGTACATTAATAAATGAACACTGCCACAAAGAATACAACAACAAAAATATTAAGAATATACCATTTTAAATGTTTCAACTGCATTTATTATCAAATAGTGGTTATCGTTGCGAAGTACTTTTCACTTTTATCATTGCAACACCATTGTAATTCTCTGAGCCACCAAATAGAACAGCACACAAGGAAGCTTCTTTCATACTGTCCCATATTGTTGTAACCCACCTATCTATAGCTTGCATTTGTTTGTGTTCATTATGATCACTCGCATCTATTTTCAGGTGGGCCATTACAAAATTGTATTCATTCACTGAATTTTTTGTACTAGATATAACATCTTCCACAGAATCAACAGTACTCAATTTGACTTTCTTAGATTTGTGTTTTTTTAACTGGGAACATAAACTGTCTTTAGCTTGAGTAAGGTATGTGTGATAGTCACCTGTTATATTATCACAGCCAATAACTAGAGAAGTTTTCTTTTGTTCTAACACATGATTAAAAATTGATGTAGCATACTGAGCCTTCATTGCCATTTTTGCTACATTTTGTTTGTACTTCTCCCTATTAGTATGAACTGCATCACCAAATTCAATGTTTTTAGTCAGTTTAAGCTGTACCAGTTTTAATGATGCTAATGAATCTTCAACAGAACAGTGCCCATTTTTGCCAGCTTGAATTTTTTCATGAAGAAATTCTCTAGCAAGATTTTTTAACTTGGGTTTATGTGTTCTATCTCCTGTGAAGTTGTAAATCAAACTAGTGTCTATAATATAAGGGTGCATCATTTTAAGGGCATGCAAATCAATATTTAGTGATTGTCCTACAAGTATAGCATCTGGGGGTAGAAGTTCCTTTAGATCACTCTGCACATCTTCAAGTCTCTTGGTAACATTTTGGAGTAAGGACTTAGTAATGCCAGAATATTGTGTTAAATAGTCTGTTATATCATTGTACGGTTTCACTAATGCCTCATATACAGTCTCATGGTTCTCATTTACTACTGAAACCCGGGTGAGTTCTAAGCCAGCATTTGTCTTACACATTTCACAGTCCAAGCCGAACATGGGAGATTTTAATGTGACTGGCTTGTATTCATCTTTAGACATGACATAATCTGAATATGTATTTTTCAATTTACCTTTCAGTGGGACTGGGTAGTTTTCTTCAATCAGTTGCCAAGCTGATAATATCAACTGGGTTCTGGGAAATTTATCTTCTGAATTCAGATCTACATTTTGCGGTAATTCATCATTTATTGGGAACACAGCTTTCATCATCACAATTAAATCCTTTCTGACTTCAAGTGCAAGGTTCATGCTACCATACTTTAGAATAATAGTCTCTTTTTCAGTTTCAGATAGTGGGACTAAGGCCAGTTCTTTGACCAAGGACCCATTATACACTGAAGGTGTTAAAGTTTCTACAAAACTATCAAATGTTCTAGCAATAAATGGCATTTCATTTTTATACTTTTCCCAATGTTTAATGGATATACCCTCAATAACTAAACTTGTAGTTTGAGAAACATTATTGCATTTATCGATGACATACCAGCGTGGTGTTTCAGATACATTAAGATTACCCAACAATGAATGCAGCAGGAGATGTTGTATATCTGTAAGCATTAGGGGTATTCTTTCATTTACAGATGTTGTGAGAGAAGCAGCTTCACCATTTGCTTTTAAACGAAAATGTGGAATGCGCTTTTTACGGACTTTCAATGTAACATTCATATCTGAAACATGATAACTTTAATTAGAAAAAATAATTAAATCAATTGTAATTTACAGAATTATTTCCAATTGTTATTATTCATATATTAGAAACAATTATTTATTATTATAAAATATTTGTATCACAATAAGCTAAGGGTTACAAGGATATGTTTAATGCCTAAGGCATTCTGTACCAGACAACCCTCAGTGACTTTAATACTACTACTTTCAATTGAGTGTTATTTTAAACAACATTTAGAATCCTATCTAGTTGTAATTGAATCTAGTTGCAAAACCTTTGCAACGTTTTAATAAAGAAATCAGAATATAAGGTAATGCAATTGTAGAGTTTAAGAATAAATAGCCATGCGAATTAAAATATTTTAATTGGAATTAAAAAAATAGAGGGCAAGTAAAGGAAATCAAAACCTATTTAGTACCGCGAGTATGCAAAAAGCTCTGCTATCTCTCTAGGTCAAGGGGAAAATGTGATCTATGAACGCTTTATAGAGCCTTTCGCTGCCATGCGCGCTACGAGCATGTTGATTAAGCACGATATGAGACCAAAACCTCTAAGATAGTACATACTTTCCGACTCGTTGCATGCATGGCGCTTTTTGCTACATGGCTCTTTAGAGTCGGTGTTGTTCATTATTTTAATGTACTAAATCGTATTTTTTTACGAAACACGAGTTTTTTAGCCCGAGCTGTGGAAATGATAGCTACAGCTTTTCACAAATGATTGCTACTATTCGTAACTCGCTTGGGCACTAAGACTTTTGTAACATCACAATCAGACGACATAAATTCGAACCATGCCTAAATCCTACAAATGTCAATTAGAGACCTGACAGTGACAATCTACAGTAGACAGTGTTTTTAATAGCTTGAATCATAAGACTTAGGCATACTTGATATAATTCCCTAATAATTTAAACCTGTAGCGTGCTTACGTAGGAAATAGAGCTCTGATCATTCTTAATTTACAATTAGTTTACTATAATATTGGTATCGAATAGCAGTAAAATAAACTAGAAACGACAAATTACAAATTCGTTGGCATTAATGCAGGCTATTGAAGGAAAACTTGAATAACATTATTTTAATGACGTGTTTAATATCAACACCGATAATTATTTACAAATGTTTTATGACATCTGTGTTTATGACACAAAAGGAACACAAGGCCACAGCTAAATAATGTCGATTATGTAAATGTCGGCTATCTCTTTTGCTCTTGTAGGGACGACGACATCCCATTCCACTAGCGCGTATGATAATGTTACGTTTGCCTTCTTCATGAATTAATAAACATTTCATCTTGCTAGTTGGTATAGAAAACAGTAGTTCTTCATAAATTAAGTCCGTAAACGTATAATTTATCAAGACCAATAAATATTACACAATGGATTCAGCTTTACGGGAACAAGTTATGATAAATCAGTTTGTGTTAGCAGCGGGATGTACTACACTCCTCTGCCTACCTCTTCGGGGATTACAGGCGTGAAGTTACTTT
>DWEO01000215.1:0-10786 GCA_018245995.1 Pyrrhopyge telassa croceimargo
GGGTTCGATTCCCGGACCGAGTCCTATTAGATTTTCTCATTTAGATTTTCTAGTAGTGGCTCGGAGTCTGGATTAGTGCCCGATATATGGCAATAGGCTCATACTCCATACTCTATAACGGGACCTAAAAAGTAACTGGTGAAACGCGGGAGTGTAGTATTACACTTCTCTGTCTACCTCTTCGGGGATTACAAGCATGATGTTACTTTTTTTTTGTTATATTAGATACATGCTGACAGTATGAGTGTGACACGAGAGTGAGCACACAAGAGACAGCTGGCCGTGTGTGGACAGTATCAGGCGTTTTTCACCTGCCCATAGTCGCCATTTTATTGAACACAAAAACAAGCGGCACAGAAGACCGTGACAGAAGTCTATAATTATTAAGCCTTTATATAATTGAAATATTTCTTATATTCAAGTTCAAACACAAATAACTTTAATTATAGTTATTACAAATCAGAAACGTCGAAATTATTCCTAAACATTCGGTGCTACCTTAAAGTCTTTTGGTCAGGCCCCAGCCATGCGGGCTATTTTGTAATATTACAGTAGGTTCTACTAAAATTAATAACCAATGCTAAATAATAATTATTAAGCAATGCTAATTAATGTAGATGGCATATTTTACAATATCTAAATAATGTTTTCATAGGAATATAGTCCTATTATGATACTGCCTCGCAAAAAAGTCTTGAAATCACCACCCACAACTTATTATTAAAGAAGTATTCATACGGCTGCCAATACATTTGATGTTTATCTGCTTTCTATTTATTTGCACGCAAACTGTGCATGATTTGCTTGACAACGAAGTGCAGGCAACGCCGCGGGCTAATGAAGGCAATGTAAAAAAACACAAGGTCAACATCGGGCCGGTATAAGATTCGATTCCGTGTTATTTGCATAACGAAAATCTAGCTGTGCGCAGACAGGGCTTAGAAATAAAACAACATGGCTATTATTTTAGCAACATTTTTTTATTAATTTAAGAATTCCACAATGGAACAAATTTTTTTCCATATAATATCTATACCTAATTCAAATTGTAGGTACATGGTAGGGGATTCATAGTTTATTTATAGAACTAGGTTTTTTATATAATAGTGCACACGGAAATTTACCTGTATCAAAGATTAACACACATCAACTTAATTATGTTGAACAGACGTGCTGTTTGTATGGCCACTTGACACAATCGTTGTGTTACACTTTAACACAACACAGATAAAAAAACAATTTTGACATCTGTCAGTGACGACATTCAATGTGAAACAAATGGGTACGAACATTTATAAAGTTCGGCTATTTTTAGTACATTATTGTGTGATACGATAATGTTATAACATCACTATAACTAATGAAGGGTACATAATATAAAAGTGTTTTCCCGTCATGTCAAGATTGCCATAGAATATGAGTACAATTTACAGCACGTGTATCCAAACTAGATTTATTAGTGAACGAAATACTAAACACTGAACATTCAAATAGTGACCGAGGCCTTTCAGCCCTGAGGATTAGCACTAGGGCCTCTCCGGCCACCTTCGATTCTCTACATCAACTTATCAAGATACATAATGTTGCTCGATCCAAAGCGAACATAACATTTACACACTACATTTAATTTAATCACATTAAACTAACGAAAAAAATCGCCAAATGTTACCACGCTAAAAAATTCGCTAGAACGAGGGTAAATTATCAATGTTTCCATATCAAATAAATCAATTTGCTAAAGTTAACGAGCCGCGCATCCCTCACGTAGTAAATTCGTATGGAGCCTTCGAAATTTGAATTCCGGGCCGGTTATCGGAGTACCCGCGACTCGGCACTAACAAAAAGCGCAGTGGTCATACCATTTGCCAAACAGGTTACACAAACTTGTTGTATGCCAATTTTTTTTTTGTACATTATGTATATTATCATTTATGTACATTCAACCCGCGTCACTCACTCACTACACCGCCCCCTACTTTATCCTAATCCATATAGTACAAAAAATTAAGTCAACTAATAAAATATCTAATGTAAAATCACAAGTAGTGCTATTCTTACTGTTAAGGAATTTATATTTTACTTTTCCATATATATAAAAAAGTCGCTTAAAAAAATCACAGACAATCACTTTCCCATTTACAGACATATACCACCCACGACCGATTACACCCTTACTAAGCAACATTAGTTAGCTACGTACAAAATCCTACTTAGTTTTACAACCATGGTGGTTTACATTACATTCTTACAGTCGTTCTTATTCTCACGTATTTTATCGTTCTATGCCATCCCCGCGACCGGTTTCTAGGACGCGGAACAACTCAAGAATAAACCGATTCAGATTCCTAGTGACGCCTTACAAGTAGGCCGAAGCAGTACCATAGTATCGCGGCCACACGGGATGGGAATATAATAATGACATAATATAATCCGGTTAATTTTTAAGTTGATCAGAGTTCCAGATACCGGCCAATCGACGTGCACCTTTAGATATACTTGCTGTAGAATCAAACCAATCAATTATCTCACAAAACGAACCAAGTGTAACACACTGTTGAGGCTTCGCACATCGTGTAACATAACAAGTGAAACACCGCAAAACACTGGTAATAAAATTCGTAGTATTTATTAGAGCCTTACAGAAAATAATAGCAATACGCTCATTATGACATTGTCGGAACCGCCTGCTGGCACTAACAAGCTTTGTATTGTACTGTTTTTTGCGCACTCTTAGTGACAAGCCTCAACATCGAACCAATAAAACACATCAAATATACATCGAACTAATTAAATATAATATTATTTCACAACATCCGATCCATCTAAGCGGGCTGCCGTACATAAGCTTTATAATATTAGATACATTTTTTTTTCACACAATTTTGTACTCTCCTCAAGGTACCTTCGTAAATAAAGACTATTGGTGCTCAAAACATACTATTTTGGCAACATTTACATACAATCCCACATAATAATCCTCTTTAATTAAATTTGTACTGACAGTAACTTTAACACTTGATTTTGTACTTTAGTTTTTGTAGACGAAATACAGTGCTCCTTTTTATAAGCTATGTATACAATTTATTTATATCAATAGATATTACTGGAGATACACTCACGAGAACCGACACCAAGAACGTATTAAAGTGACACCGAAACACCCTTCGAAAGTAATGAGAGAATTTTAAATTTATCTTAATAATAAATTTATCATAAATTACAAGAAATTTGACGTTGTCGTATGTACAGCAATTTTAGTGATTTGGAATTCGTTCGAAGTAGCCTGACAAGAACTATTCTTACAACGAGAAGTGCGATCAACAACTGTATTTAAATTATTGACAACATTATTTGCTATGAAATAGAGTGTTCTTATAAATTATGGGTAGTTAGGAAGGCGCGTTGTAAATCTGTTGTGAAATATATACAAAAAATGTATTAAAGTATTTTATGATTATATTATATCGTTATGAAAATTATCATATTATGGATGTAACTGATTATAATTATAATACATTTAATATTATTTATATGAGTAGATAAATAATCAACTAACGCTACGAATAGGTACATATTATGAAAACATCGTGATTGTCTTAATATAAGTACATAAGTATATATATTTAATACAAATAAGGGCCGTCAATAATTTCTACACAGCTATATTATCCTAAGTACATAATGTTATTGTTAAAAGTTATATTTCAGGTTAGATTCAAAATATGGTTACGTAATTATGTTCAGATTTATTTTCAATTCTATTAAGGTATATATTTTCAATATTTTGATATTTCAATTCTAAAAAGACATTTAAGGATATTTTTACAATACACAATATTAACACAGTCGGGGTAAAAAGTTGTAAGTTCGGTTTTTGATTATTTTTTAATCATGAACAAAGTCCATGTTCTGATCTAGTCAACAGTCGGCTGTTGACTAGATCAGAAGTCGTTATGACATTTTTGTCAGATGTCGTACCTAGTACTCGTAGTATGACATTTGTCAAATGTAATGTCAGTAACGGCAATAAGAATTTAGATGATATTTCACAGTACTAACAGTCTAAACGCTGATAAAATTTGTAGTAAATTAGAGTAACTTTCAAATTGTCAATCAACTCCTGGCAAATATAAATTGAGCCGAATAATCAAACTTTACAATTTCAAGGTGACCTGTTACGAATTTTTGCGTGTTGCGGTAATGTTTTTGTCAGTCGTTTCTTCACTACATGCGTTTTCAGCACGTTCACGTGTTGCTATAATTTTTTGTCAGGCGTTTCGTTATTATGTACATATCTGGATTTCAGACGAATTTATTTCTGAAATAATTATTGGAGTAGCTATCAATCGTGCTGGTACCATAACATGTTACAGTGTTCTAACCGTAAATGTCTTGTAATCGTGAACTATTCTAGTGATCAGTAAATGAGCGTAACATTACCATTTAATTTACACTTAAATAACATTAAATGCGAGAGAACATTACTTTGTTAATTTAATATTTTCATAAAATTCGTAGAGTTGAGTCGCTGCGACGCGCTCGCGTCCCGACGCCATTGCTTCTTAAAGTATATAAAAACACCGAATCAATACTTAAACAGGTACCTGTCCGATGCGTGCTACTATGGCGTGAATATTGAATGTCAATTCCTTAAATAATGTACTTAAAATTACAATAAAGTTTAAATACGATGGACGGGTGTAACTTGTCGAGATAAACGTAACGTAACAACGACCCGAGGATACCGAAAAGCGAAAACAAATAAAAAAAACAAAAACCAAAAAATTTTACATTTTTTAATTTGCAGAAACCTAACAAACAATAATTCTTCATTAATCATCTCCTTAAAACATAGTAACATCTATGCAACACAAAAAAAAGTAACCGGGGAAAAAATATTAAGAATAAAAATTACTTTTTAAAAATTGTTTTATACTCCGGGGAGTGAAGAAAGGTACAATTAGATTACGCTGAATGCTGTACTCGGTCGATCTCCCAACACGCGTTGTGTTTCGATGAGGTAGAACATCAATGAGATTATTAAAAACTAGCCTAATTAACACTTACGTACTTAGATTGTATTGGGGCCGTCAGCCGGGCTCTTGCGCCGGGCGGCGGCGGGACCGACCCCGTCTGAAACGAGCTTCGGAATAGATGATGCTCACAAAATCAACATGAAACTCCTGGCACCAACACACGAGCGCAGTTGACGAGCTGACGGCCCCTAACTACCGCGCAGAGATTCGATTACATATGTAGTATATATATTTCGCACGTTTAAACCGAACGCTAAACGTTGTCAAATACAATTTCCCCTCAATATTACATTCAATTGTTCCGCAAAACGCTCAGTCCCAACACTTTGTATCATCCACCGTTGATTCTAACGGGAATTGTTAATGAATGTAGAGACACTGCCCTGTCCCCTGTTTCTACTGTGATAAAACAGCTGCTTAGGCTCCAGAGCTTAAATATTTCATAAATATTGCAAGTAAGACATGTAACATTTCTACGAGTATATAGAACTATCGTTCTTGTAACATTAACGCAATAAAAACAATATATTTGATTCACTTCCCGTTAAAATCATTTCACAGAAACGTTCACGTCAAACGATCTTAGGACGACGCATTACCAACTTTGAATCCTGAGGTAGTAGATTTGTACTTTTTTATTTTATTTTCTCTTCTCACTTACCCGCTACGTTACATTATTTATTTCTCCATATAAAAATCTATTTAAAAGCTTAGATAATTCTAAATTACAATTTTCTCGAGGTAGATTAACTTACACACTAAAATTGGAAGTGCAGCGGTGTGTATTCAGAGCTTACGTATGATACTGAGTCGACCAGCGAATTATGATTCTCTCTGAGCAACCGAATAGACCGCACTGCACACCCTGTGACGGCAGAGGGTCACCATACCCGTAACAATCTTTGGCTTTACCATCACGACACTTCGCGATTTATTTACAATTTAATAATATAAAAAAAAAACAAAAGACAAAAAAGAGCATTAAATCAAACTAAACACAACTTAAATGACAAACGAATCCGAAATGGAGCCAAAGTGAAGACCAATCGAGAACATGCAGACTAAACGCGCAAATGCCACTTTGAGCCAGAAAGCGGTGGCTGTACGTTTAGGTGTGAATGAAATTGTTACCTGTGACGAGCGATGATAAAAATTCGATAAGCGATGATAAAAATTATTGTAACTAGCCGAAAATATTTTTGAAAAAGGATCGAAAGTCTTTCTGCCAATATCTGTAATATGTAAGATTGTAATTGAAACGAAACTAATTACAGGATATTGTTACAATAATTATGTCAATCACGAGCGACGTACGCCATTGACAGCTATTGTTGACAGCTGTCAGATAGTGCGTACCTGTCAAAAGACTTTCAGTCTTAATGGCGAAATTAAAAAACATTTAAAAGTATAACAATTTTGAAATTACCATCGTTGCAATTAAACTCGCACACCCAAACACACCTTAGCCGCTCTAGTCAAACACCCGACGATACAAGACAAACCTTAGATTACCAACAAACAGTAATACACACACAGTGAGGGAGATCGAGCCGAGTGCAAGGGGACACATCGACTACGTGTAAACGACTTATCACATCAATACAACATTAAAACTATCGAGGACCGCCATACCGGCACTCGTCCGCTTACATTACACATAACAGCGATAACTTAATTTAGACGTGTGTTACACCGAATGTTATTAGGTACAC
Source organism: Pyrrhopyge telassa croceimargo (assembly GCA_018245995.1). Classification (NCBI taxonomy): domain Eukaryota; kingdom Metazoa; phylum Arthropoda; class Insecta; order Lepidoptera; family Hesperiidae; genus Pyrrhopyge; species Pyrrhopyge telassa. The sequence continues at coordinate 6,749 of DWEO01000215.1, forward strand.
CGTTTTCTGCACGGTCCAATGATGAGGTGAAATCGATTAATCGACATCAATAAATAATCGCATCCAACAAAATCGATACGCGACATCGTAAACGATCGCTTTGTACCTTGGCGATTTACAGAGAGAAATATTGTAGATTGTGTGCGATCCCTTAGTGTCAACCGCCCATATACCGCCTGAAGCCCCTCGATCGAATTAAAAACAAATAATAATAATAATAAACAATATCCAATTACAAAAAAGAAAGCTTTAAAACTTGATGCATTAATGCAATTCTCTTTTACATATCACAAAAAACATTACATGTCAAAAAGCAATCACAACTATGAATTCAAAATTCATAAGAAAAAAACGAACAGACAAAAAAACAGAACAATAGTTATTTACTTTTTTTTCTCTAATTAATTTTCGAATATAATAAAAAAATAATCGTTAACAATTTATAAACGAAATAGCGAAACGTCGTCTTAAAAAATACGCCTAAAACAAGTATGTCCGAATGAAGAGAAGTAATTTTAGTTTAATATAATACAATTATTTTTTTAAAGTTGGTACATTCAATATTAACGAAACGAAACCTCGACCTTATTTCCAACTAGAGAAATCAGGAAGCCATAAACAATATTATAATTAAATGTCGAATCGATCAATGTTATTAGAGTTATTAATGCCGAGACATTGCCACCCATGGTTGCCATGATGAAAAAATGGTTATAGAACGATTGATAGACGCTAACAGCATGTTATACAACAAGCTAAACTAAATTATGGCAACATTTCCCTAATCTGTAACACTGTCAAATATTGCTGTAATTCGTATGATCTAGTTGGAAAACTAACACAAGAGTAACCAAATCCACCGTATCAATTAAAAAACTTAAAAGCGGTGCGACAAAGTGCAAATATAAAAAAAAAAATTACATTTATTTTCTCGTTCAAACCATTGTATTTATTGAAGTATCGTTAATATCTGACTTTGTCGTAGCTCCTTTGTCAAAACCGAACGATTTTCGAACAGACGCCGCATTGTTCAACAAGTAAATATATAAAAAAAAAACAATATAAACCTTTCTCTATTGCATAAAACGGAGTGTAATTAAAACAGATTATACGAAATAAAACTGGCTGGAAATATTTTAGATCTGTGCAATATAAAAAAATCGATTGTTTAAAAATCGAACCAATGTTACATCGAATCAATGTGCAGCATATTCAAAATTCAAATTTTTCTCTGCTTCGATACGAAATGTCTTTGTCCATCCGGGGACGCACACCACTCTCTACCATCATTTTAGTGAATTGTTCATACAACGAGATTGGATATAACTTAACCGTAAATGAGCGTGACTGTTATGTGCTTTACTTAAGTGATGTACATAATCTATCGTAATATTGTATTAAAGGTATATAGTGACGTAGTATACAGAAAAATAGTTATTATTGTATAAGAAGTAAAAAATATTCGCTTATTTACAGTAGGATATAGTGTTTTAGTACAACGTAAAAAATAAATGTACAGATTTGTATAAAATAGCTTCTAAAAGTTGTGGAGAACAAAAATAAATATTTCAATAATAATAATAATTATAATAGTATCTGTTAAAAAGGTCCAAGTGTAGCTTCGAAATAGGTATTTATACTTAAATCTTTGTTACTGTTACTCTTCCATATACTCTAACTTAACTATACTGACACATAAGGGATTGGCGTTACCTCGCGTGCTGACAGATCTCGAACGCGGCGACCGTCCGCAAACGCTACTACGCCCACACAGAAGTACGCGACAATAATGTAACAGAACCTATTTTAATATTAATAAAAAAATCACTGAGCCTTCATAAAGCATCTCCTTAAAAAAAAATATAATTCAGTGTATCCTAAAATATAAATATTATGATAAACATGAATGCAACTCATTCCTAAATATCAGGAATAAACGCTCAGTCGCTACATTCACACTTAACGCAGCAGAAACAAAAAAAAACACGTCGATATAAATAAAATTGTGTGAACTTAAAATTGAGGATATTTGGCACACTCCCGTTTGCTTCGAGCTTGTATACAACTTAAAGGGAAACTAACGGCGCGGATGCCCCGCACGGAGTCGCGGTGAACATTAAATATACATACATGTTTACTCTTTAAATCTCAACCGAAATGACTAGGCACAAAGGGTAAAAGGTGTACAAAAAGAGAACAGATATAATTAAAAAAAAAACTAAGAACCAATGAAACAACATCGTAACGGAATGTTAAAATCGACACCATCGCGTAGAAACATATATTATTTGGTCTCAATAGTAACACCCCAGAGGGCGCGACGGTACGGACATTTACGCATCCACTCGCACGCGCTCAACTTCACCTACACGTGTCTCACCTAACTACTTATGTATACCTAGGGCGAATTGTACTTTGTACAAACTGAAACCGTTCGCATTTTACTGTACAGACAGATAATAGTAAAAAATTAAAAAGACATCAGCTGTCAATCCCGCTCCGCTGTCTCGCCCGACGACAACGTCGACGGGACAATGTGGCGACGCGTCTAATAAACGTATGCGGTCTATTGTATCACAGATGGATTAAATTATTAAAAGAAACACAGTGTGCAGTCTATTGTAGGGTATAGATGATATATATGTATATAGTATATAGGTACTCCTATGTATGTAATGTAGCAGAATATCAAAGTAAAACGGTCGCTTGCCACAGTGTTCCGTCACAAGTGCATGGACCGAGGTCGCGGCTACACGCAACATTCTCCTATTATTTACACACTAAGCCTTCGACCATCAGTCTCACCGTCATCTCTACATCCCCAGCTGAGGTATTTAATACAATAAAAGCTAGGTCACACTCGTTCGAGAGCTAGAGAAACAAACAAAAAAAAACACTTCTACAATGGTAACTTCAATTCACAGTCAAATAAGGTACTAAAACGCGATGAGGGTGCAATGACAAGGTACAGAATGTTCTGAACAGGGTACCAGATACGAAGACGACACCGAGCAGCCGCGGAGTCACACGTGATAATTAAATTTAAGTAACAATTATCGCACAATTTTCAAAACCTTATAAAATCTAAGATCAAATTCTGAGGTAGATATTGTTTATATAATATGCATCAATGAGGTAATATATTGTACGCATGTTACAAGAGTTTCGGACGCGACGCGGGCGGCGGGGGAGCGAGACGACGCGAGGCGCCGCGCCGGTGCGAGCGAGAGGGCGGCAGGCGGCCGCGGCGGGAGCCGCCCGCGTCCGTCGAAAGAGCAGAGGTAGATCGGTTGATAGTACGGCGGGCCCTAGACGGTACGCGACGTGCATGGCGCCGCATGCATGATGCCGCATGCCTGCTACGTATGCATGACATGCCTTATCTAACAGCCATCCGTGTGTGAGACAAGCATGAGCATGCCGTCTTCTGCGCGGAGAAAATGATGCGAATCAATGCGAAACAACGTGGCAATATGCTATCGATATCAAGTGTGGGATGGTAACGGCAACAAATTGGAACCGATATCAATGATCCGAATCCACAAAAAGTTAGCCATTTATTTCTGGTAGTTGGTCAAAGTTGGTTGGTCTATATTAAGCTTGTGCGACAGATTAATAAAATAAAGTGTTTCAAAGTATGAATTAGTTACTGAAATTACAAGTTTGGACCTGCAACATCAATCGTACGGCTCTTGGTTTGCATGTATCCTTCGATAGGCATGTGAGGCGATTCATGCTCATGCTTCTCTCGCATACGGTATGTCGTGCATGCGTGGACGTACATAAGGCATGTCGTGCATGTGTAACGGCTCAGATGGTGTAGCATGCATGGCATCGCATGCTAGTTGTCACGGATAATTACGCATCGGCTACCGTGCGAATAGTTCTCGTTTAACCACTTCATATTTATGTGAATGGGGGTCATGACTTGACGCCATGTCGACAGACAGCTCTTGGCTTTGTCGTAGGAGGAGATCCGAGCTATTGCGCCGTCCATAGACAACCGCATCCGATTCGAACACAATTGACATCGTAGAG
>DWEO01000216.1:0-10782 GCA_018245995.1 Pyrrhopyge telassa croceimargo
TTTTTAGCAATAGGCACTACTATAGTTTTTAGCATATTTGCAGGTAAGTGTGTATGTCTGACACAAAGGTTGAAAAGTAATGGTTCATATTGGAACTTTTTTTTTAAACTATTTAAAAAATTGACATTTGATACGAAGGTTCTTGTGACAAGACATTATTGTTCTACACTAAATCGTCAGACTAAATGAGATGTCATAATAAATTTTTTGTATTCCAAATTACACCAGTAATCACAATCATAATTTTATGGGCCTTATCGTGTTCATTTTAACCTAGTTTACTGATCACCGACCTGGTTACAAGCGTGCGTTGGGTAAGAGTAATTTAGGTTTATTAATTTCCGCATACATTCTGCACGGTTTGCGAAGGACGTGCTTAGCTGTGACGTCATCACATAGTGCCAGGCGGAGATGCGCGCGGGGCCTCGATGATAGTTCGGAACCCCAAAGTAGGTTAAACTAAAGTAGGTTATTGCACTGGTGTAATCCGCTGTGTATTTCACCACCAGTTTATCTTCGACCTTTGTACCAAGTAGATGTCTTTTTAACATAACACTGAAAATGCTGGTGACGTTCGGTGTCATCTGTTGCAGGAATTCGAAGAGTGTGAAGCGAGGCTCATGGCTGTAACGATGGATCTGGAGGAGAGTGTGTCAGACTCGAAACTGCATAAAGAGAGTGTTGTTAAGAAAGACCTACGGCCAGCCAGCGCAATTTCTTTCTCCAAATCTGAACATGCACCAGGTTCGTTGAGTATTACGTTGGATTAGCCCTCCAATTTTACATCAACTGTTCAAACAGACTGCCTCGTTGGTTGTTAGTTTTAAGCACGCCTGCCCATAAAGAGGTCTTGGGTTCACATCTGGAGTCGGGTACTATAAGATTTTTCAAATTTAGATTTTCTAGTAGTGGCTTGGAGTTTGGATGCGTGCCCGGTGTATAATAATAAACTCACCACTTAGTTCATAATGGGACGTAAACGTAACTGGTGAAACGTGGGAGCGTACTACACTCCTCTGCCTACCTCTTCGGGATTACAGGCGTGATGTTACGTGTTCAGACTACAACTTATTCTAATTTTCATGAAGGCAACTTCATCATCATCATCATCAGCCTATTGCAATCCACTGGTGGACATAGGCCTATAATCCCCACGCTGGACATGCGGGTGTGGGCAACTTAAAATAGAGGAATTTATATGACGATATAACAAAAAATTATAATAGTTTATTATTATTTAATAGTTAATAATAATAGTTCTTTCATTTCACATAAAAAAAAAACGTAAATACGAATCAATCACATACAAAATCGATTAGCAATTTAATAAAACAATTTAAATAGAATATATTTACAATTGTGACGTACGTGTGTTTTTTATAGTAGAGACTACGTCGTCCATAGAACAGCTTAAGCAGTACAAGAGTTGGGTGAGCAACGAGAGATGGAATGAGCTGAAGAAGATAGCGGACACCGCTATGCGGGATCACAAGGTGTTCATGATAAAAGGCGGAGGATTCCCGGCGGTGCGGCGAGCGCTCCTCGAGAGAGGCTGGATCGAGAAGTATGAATCACACAAGGTATATTATCAAATTAGTGTTCATTAGCGTAGAACGTCCGCCGGCTACGTGCAGCTAGCCAAGAGCCATTTCCTACAGTATACCGGAACAGGCTGAAACGATAATGGTGACTGATCGTTATTGATATTAACTGGTCATTATTGAAGTCATACAAATTATTGGAAAATATTTTATTCCACCTTAAAGTATTTGTACCATTTTTAACCTAACGTTTAATATATTTGGCTGTGTTACTCGGTAACTATAGCATGTTCGTAGCACGTGAAAAGGCTGAAGTAAACAAAAATTTAACATATGGTTACATTCCAATAGACTTTTTGTTTAATGTCTTATCCTAAATCTGACTGCCTCGTTGGTCGAGTGGTTGCGAGTGCGACTGACGATCAGGAGGTCCTGAGGTTCGATTCCCGGGTCGAGTACATTTTCTAGTAATGGCTCGGAGTCTGGATTAGTGCCCGATATATAGCAATAGGGGTGACCTACTCCATAATGGGACCTAAAAGTAACTGGTGAAACGTGGGTGTGTAGTATTACTCCTCTGCCTACCTCTTCGGGGATCACTAAAAGCACAAACCTCGCTAAAGTCTGGTGATATAATAATTTAAATCTACTCGTTAAAATTTAAATCGACCTTGTCAAGTCATCTCACTTTATAACATATGCGAACTGATTGATACTTGATCTAAGGTTTAACCTCGTTGTGAATTATTATATATTGGAGGTCCGCCACCCATCGACGAATATGGATCCAAAAAAAGTATCCGGCAAGGAGCTGTCGAAAGTGGAAAGAATGATTCTGTACAAATTTATGGAACACCATTCGGTTGACTTTCTCTGGACGACCAAAAGAGATAAATACGACTGGCTGCTCAGCAATAAGGAGGTCATCATAAGCAGGTTACTCAATGTAATTTACAAATAATCAATGTATATATAGTTTTTATACTGGGTCCGCCTTATAGTGCGTTAAATTTTGTATTGATGCTGTTGTTTAAATTTTGTGGCTGGCAGCGGTTGGATACAAAAAGCTGAAGATCAGTGGCGTGCTATTGGAGAGGCATATATCCAGCAGTGGGCAAATATAGGCTGATAGAATGATGATGATGTTAATGAATATTCCTGTTGTTATTTAAATTTTTGCTTCCAGATATTCCAGGTCCATTTTCACAACCAAAGAAGGTCTGACTACCTCGTTGACCCAAATGCATTGGTATACTGAACCGGGAGTAGCTTTAACTAAATTCCCGAGATGCTACAACATACATAATTCCGACAGCCTTGATGAATTCGTCGAGGACTTTAGGATAACTGCTTGTATCAGTATAATCAAGTGGCTATCAAATACGTTACAAGCGAACGGCGATCAAAATTTGGTAACCAATCACGGGAAAGTGCCATTCAGTGCCATAGAATTCGCAATAAATAGAATGAATGAATACGCTGGTTTCTTCACGCATAAAGATATTGACGAGGAAGAGGATCAGGGGCAGCATGTGTGGGAGCACGAGTGGGATCAATTTCTCACGCATCATTATCTCCTGGTACACGAAAAGGCTACATTTATGGAGGATAAAAATATTAACATCAAGTACGTCAGCTCATATTTTTATTTGAAATATTTTTAATATATTACATGTATATATTTTAAAATTTTACAGACAATCTCATAGAAATAGCATGCTTTATTTACAGACAAATAATTAAGTATTTTTAAGAATTTGCTTGCAACTAATACGACCAGCGAGTGCCTCGTTAGTCGTGTTGGCTGCAAGCACGACTCCCAATCAAAAGGTCCTGGGTTCAAATCCCGGGTCGAGCTAAATTAGGTTTTTCTAATTTAAATTTTATACGTGGGTGTGTACTGCACTCCTCCGCCAACCTCTTCGGGAATTATAGGCGTGATGTTTCGTTTTTCAGACAACTGGAGAGGAGAGCGGCTAAAATTCTGGCCACTGTAGCGAAATATGTGCCTCAGATAGATATAGACGGTGTTTTCAACATTTGGATTGTGAAGCCGGGAAACAAATGTCGCGGGAAAGGTATTCAGCTGATGAACAACATAAAAGACATAATTGGTCTTATAAACATTCCAGCCCAGAAAACAAGATACGTGGTACAAAAATACATAGGTAATCATTGTTAAAAGAGTCATGCACATTAATTTTGCATGACATTGGATAAATTAAAATTTGTTATGATTATTTCCAGAGAACCCGTTAGTGATTTACGATACGAAATTCGACATTCGCCAATGGTTTCTGATCACAAATTGCCAACCGCTAACAATCTGGATATACAAGTAAGATAACTGCAAACTTTTTCACACTGAGGGTTCGTAAATGACACCGAATGACCCTTGTGCATTTTGTATCGTTCCAGAGACAGCTATCTCAGATTTAGCTCGCAGATCTTCAGCTTGTCGAATTATCACGAATCTGTTCACCTCACGAACAATGCGGTGCAAACTAAGTACAAGAATAATGGCGATCGCGACAAAGCATTGCCTGATGAGAATATGTGGGACTGCCATACATTTAAGGCTTACCTGAGGTAAATATGAATTAACTCACTCGCTGACATTAACTTAAGTCATTTAATAATTAATTTGGATTTTGAAGACAGATAGGAAAATACGATCTGTGGGATACTAAAATTTATCCTGGAATGAAACAATGCCTCATTGGAGCTATGTTGGCTTGCCAAGACTCTATGGATAAAAGGCAAAATAGCTTTGAACTTTACGGCGCAGACTTTATGTTGACTGAAGACTTCACACCCTGGCTCATTGAGATCAACTCGAGCCCTGACCTAGCCCCGACAACTTCCGTTACGGCCAGGCTTTGTCCGCAATGCCTCGAAGATGTCATCAAAGGCAAGTAAAGCACAAGTAATTAATTGTTTGTTATAAAAATCATGAAAAAAATTATATAGACATCTCCTAACACTGTTTTGTTTGTCACCAGTTGTCCTTGATCGACGATATAATCCGGAGGCTGATACGGGGACTTTCGAGCTAGCTTATAGGCAACTGATACCAAAAGCTCCGGCGTATCTCGGTTTGTCGCTATGCATAAATGGGAAACGGCTCATCAAGAAATCAAAAGAGAAAAAACACGAGCCGAGAAGCATCACCCCACTGGCACCACGTTTACCGGCGGGTGACATTCCAGAAGCGGATCAACCGGTGCCTTCCGAATATAGCGGACCCATTATAACAGATTTCCTTTCATGGTTGAACCCATACGACGCTCTACCGACAAATAAAGATGGTATAGTTTTAGGTGCTAAGGAGACCCTCACGGTACGCCAAGCCGTTACTGTGGTAAAGTCTGGACTCACACTCAAAAACGCTTCAAAAAAACGTAAAACGTCCGCGCTCTCTTTTAGGACGCATCGAGGAAGACACGAAAAAAATACCGAAAGTAAACGACGTGTTGTGTCTCACTCCTGCTGTGGTCCCGAAACGATCCAGTCCGTCAATCTGACCGGCAAGTACCGGACGGAATCGGCTCGCAAAGCGGAAAAACCTAAGACTGACAGGTCGGTCGGTAATAAACGGTGCTATATTGACCCCATTGAATGGGAACGAGAAACTGCCAGTATTCTCCGGTCCACAATTTCCGTTCAGAATAAAATAGCTTGTCGTACCGAAACTGTGGCGCCGGTGAGGCAAACTAAATCGGGCATAGTGAATACTAATCACAAGCCGCCCTTGGAGCCGCTGACTTCGCGTAGTTGTGACGATACAAACCCCATTAAGAAGTTAAGCGCTATCGGCAAAAGTATTTGCAAGATCCGAGATGAGAACAGAGCGAAACAAAAAGCAATAACGTTTTCTAAAAGTTGCACGTCTATATATACCCCGTATCGTATTGTCGTAACGCCTTTGAACGACGAACCGCCTTATTTGGTTTTTAAACGAAAAGCTCCCCCTCCTGATTAAATACTGTTACAAAATCCATGTTTGGCTTTTGTTCGTGTTTCTTGCTCTTCAATGGGATATTGCTAATCGAAATATTTTTAGTATATCAATTTTGAGTTATAGGAATCTATTTATAATGGTTGTTATATTCTTCTTTCTGCTTTAATGAAATATCTGTGTGTAAGATTTAAAAACTATTTTTCTTCCGAATTGTTGTTAACTTCATATTCTATATCTATTAATAAAAAAATTACATCTTATTTTTATGTAACAGTGTGATCAATATTTACTTAACTTCCAGATTTCCTTCCATAATTTTCCTAATCCAATGAATCCTGACAATTATTTCTTTTTTTTCTTTAAAAAAAGTATTAATTTTAAAACTGGTGAAAATCTGAATGGAACCGTCGTGAGACGTCTCATAAAATGACATTGTCATAAATCATAACATAAGCTTATAATGTACTTGTAAAGATGAAAAATTTAAATGTGATAAAACTTAATGAAAATATAAAGTTAAAGCAACACCAAAACTGATCAACATTGACCAATAAATAAATTGAAATATATCGGACTGCTTTCCGATAGATAAAACCAGGTATTGACATCAATAAGCCGTATATTTCCTGGCGTTTTATATTTTGCGAATGAATCAATAAAAGAATGGGTATATCCTCAATATGCCATACAAAAAGAGAAGAATAATACGAAAAAAGAAGGTAATCTCCATATAGCCTTAAATTTAAAATACATTTACTTAAATGAGTTAATATTAGTGTTCCAAGACTAAATAGTAGCTTTTTCTCTTCAGAGACAACCAAAAAAACATGTCACTAAAAGGAATGAACGTTTAAAATGTGAAGACATTTTAGGAGCAACCGACGTACTACTTAGCAGCAAAGCGACTCCCGTAATTCACTGTTAAATAGCTTCTCTCGATATGACTTTCTATCTGTACACATTGAAACACACATTTATATAAATTGTTTACAGAAGACAATTATTTGCACCAAGAGCAGTGTAAAGAAATTTCCATTCAATCGATTTGTACCAAACACCTCTCGAAACATGGAAGTGAATAAATTACCTAAAATAACATTAAATAGTGCGTTTCATTCTCCGGGCCTCAGCCCTAAAGAGAAAAGCTATGTTATATGCAGCTGTCAAACAAAATCCACGCGGTATCTTAAACTTAAAAACCAAGCAGCTAATGCTATAAAAGAAAATAAGATATTTTCAGTGTATGGTAGTTGCAACCCCGTGCGAAAGGCTTTATTGGAACGGGGCTGGATTGAAAAAATTGCAGCGAATCGAATGAATCTCTCCAGAATACGTAATGGAACGTTTTCCAATAAGAAAGAGATTCACAGTGAGTTGGAAAGATTACTGCTTTCGAATTTCGTAGACAAATGCAACCCAAATTTTGTGTGGCGCACTCGAGATGAGTCCCGAGACACCGCTATTATTGATATGACAAAAGAGTGTAATACAATAGTCAATAAATTAAAGGCAGACGCTATGTGGACTTCAAAGCAAGGCTTGTGTTCGTCTATGAAAAGAAATTATTGGTTTTACATTGAAGACATTGCTGAAGTTAACAGTCCCCGGACATACAACAGCTATGATGTCGGCGAAACAGAGGGGTTTGAAAAAGACTTCAAAATCACCGCATGCACTAGCCTGCTTAAGTGGATTCTGTCTATGGTGGCGAACGAAAGACCCATATTTTTGAATACAGGCAAAATATCGATGAACATGATAGTTTTTGCACTCAACCGATGCAAAGAATACTTATTCCGCAAACAGAACAAAGACATCGACCGGCCAATAACTGCCGCTAGCCGAGTTCAGTGGAATTCGTTTTTGAATAAATATTACCAAATAATTGCCAAGAACGATGTTTTTCAAACGGATAAAAGTGAGAAGTTAAAGTTATATTTGAGCTATGCGAAGTATTTGTTGAAGGAGATCCACCGATATCGGCCGCAGTTGAGTTGCGAAGGCTGTCACAATATTTGGATTATCAAGCCCGCGCATTGTTCGAGAGGCAGGGGTATTAGAATGGCGTCTAAATTAGGCGTAATCACGAACTTACTTGGCAAAGCGAATTCGAAATATGTAATACAAAAATATATTGGTAAGACAACATCTTTTTTATAAAGATTATTCTTGTATACCTATCCGTAATTATTAAGTAAATCATTGCGTAGCTATAGTGTTGGTAGTAGGTTAGTGCGTAAGTATAGTCTATATTTTCCAATATTATTTCCTTGCAGAAGAGCCCTTGCTAATTTACGATACCAAATTCGATATACGCCAATATTATTTGGTGACGAGTACATACCCCTTAACAATTTGGATGTACAGAGATTGTTACCTAAAATTCAGTTCACAACGTTACAATCTGAAAAGTTACCACGAATCAATCCATCTGACCAATAATGCGGTACAAAGAAAATATAACAATTGCGAAGGGCGACATGCAGAATTACCCCAGAATAATATGTGGGACTTGGATAAATATAAGACTTACTTAAACAAAATTGGCAGGGACAAAGTGTGGGACAACTTAATCTATCCTGGCATGATGCGGTCCATTATTGGGATAATGTTGAGTTGCCAAGATTCCCTATCCGTGTGTAAGAATCGCTTTGAGTTGTACGGTTGTGACTTTCTCCTGGACAAGGAGTACAAGCCGTGGTTGATTGAAATTAACTCTTGTCCCGATTTAAATCATACGACGCAGGTGACAGCGAAAATATGTCCCGCAGTCGTATCGGATATAATAAAAGGTAAAAGCAATCAAACATTTGTATTTAACTGTGTAGAAAAGTAAATACAGCATTAAAACTGCATTGTGCATTCTGAAATTTACTACAAATTTTGATTCACCATTCTGTCGCAAAATATATATTTAATACACCCAAATAACTATACGAAGATATTTAATTTTGCAACGAACTATATACTTATAGGTATATAGCTAAAACTAGACTCTACTTGTTTATTTAACTGTTCAGTAATATGAGAGGATCAGAGGCGCGGAACGAAGCGAAACCTATCACAATATTATGTTTCCTTCCGTGTTTAACTTGTTCATAATCTGATGTTTGTTTCTGATGTAATATAAATATCTCTATTGGCATGTATTCGTTTTCAATAAACACTTTATCATCAATATAAATTCATGATGTAATGATATAATTAATTCATAACGTTACATCACGCCTGAATTCCCCGAAGAGGTAGGCAGAGGAGTGTACTACGTGTGAGAGGAGTGTAAATTTCAAAATGGTATACTCATATCACATATTTCTATTTTCATACAATTATAGTCATCTATCTATAAGTACAATGTATTTGTATACCATTTAATCACTAGACAAAATTGTCTTTATTCCGGTGTGAAAGACAATTAAATAACTGATCCAATACAGCTAAAAAAATTTGGTTTTATTTTACATTGTAGTTGTGATCGACCACGCCTGTAATCCTAAAGCAACGACAGGAAAGTTTGAGTGTATTTACAAGCAACCCATGACGGTCCCGCGATACGTGAGTGCGGCGGAGTTGGTAGTGCGAGGTTATGCGTTGCCCTCTGACTACTTCTACAGGGGCAATATAGAAATTAAAGAGTCCTACGGTGATGCCGATATAGACGACGAGCGAGACATTAAAGAAATACTGGCACAGCTTAAACAGTTTTATGAACCGGATGTCATAATGGTTGAGCCAGAAGACAATATCGAGATTGTTAAAACGGAAAAAGAGACTTTTACTCGCGAGCCCAGAGACTACGTTAGTACAGCCGTTTACAGGAATTCGCCGGACGATGAGCTGATGGACGGAATAACGTCACCATGCAGTACTAGCTCGACTTCGGTTCTAATACAAGACACTATATCGTCCACTCCTTCGAAAAAAGACATACATTGTAAATGTAGCGTGCAGAGTGCGAAAAGTGTAACAGATTTTAAATCTTTATTGAAAAAATCAGCTAGCCGATTCACTTCCGAAACGGACATTGTTAAATTTAAACAAGCCTTCGAATTCAGTAAACTAGACGATGGTCCGCGAGGAAAGGGGAGTTTTCTGCAAATAGAGCCCATCAATGCAAGAAGTACGCTCTACAGCATATCTCCGAGTGTCACAAATGCTACTGTTTTAACAAAAGCTCCCATAAATGTTCCAACAAAATACGAAGACAATATTATTGAAGCAACTTCCAAATTAATAACGTTTATCAATAAGAAAGAAAAGGAATATTTCGTTGATCGTCGTATACAATGACAATATATGAATTATACTAACTAATACTCTACACAATACACAATACACTAATACACACTAATACAATACACTAATACACAATACACTACATACAAATACATATATATCTAACAAACTACGCATTATTTCATTTACATTATATTAAACAAATAAATCTATTCTGCAATCTAATCTATTTTAATATTAGATCATTGACGTGCCCATCTAAATAGCTGCACTGGAATATTTAATTTAGGGTCATACCTTATGGGGTAAGATAGGGAATCGTGGTGTAGAGTAGTGTAGGGTGGGGTAGGTAGGGTAGGTTACGTGTAATTATCATCAACACCGTCAATATTATCGTCATCAATCCTATTTTTGTTCCACTACTAGAAACGGGTCTCGTCATGGAAGGTGGAGGGTAAAAGCTATTTAATTGCATGTCGCTTATGAGACTTCGAACGCTCTAGAGAGCGCTATATATAATTATATTTATTATTTTGAGATGATTCCTTTCGCCGTTAGTGTGACACGCGATAATTAAAAGGCATTTATTAGTTTTGGCAGATGTTAGGCACGACGTGTCTCTGAAGGGGTCAACTGAATGAACTGAAGAATGAATTTAATTCACCCCATAATCATATAAACACCTTTGTTACTTTTTCGGCAAAGCTATCAAATTTATAGATGTAATACGTTATGTTGAAAAGTACACAAGAAGAAATAGCATATAAAACAAACGCACACTAAGCATTTCTTACGAGTATTACTTAAAAGTTTCATTCTCGTCTAGGGCATAGGACAATGCGTACCTTTACTTCATCACAATTTTCAATAAAACGACTTTTAAAGATGCTTGTGCTCATCACACAAATATTTAGTTTGAGTGGGAATCGTAGGCAAAACCCTCAGCGCAACAGTCAGGTTCACTAACCACTGCACCAATGAGCCACTCGTCTGCTATAAAACATAAACATTTAAAAAACTTAACTTTGAGTGGATCTGGATGTA
>DWEO01000217.1:0-10773 GCA_018245995.1 Pyrrhopyge telassa croceimargo
ACCCAGACGTTGTGGGTTTGATTTCCCGTAAATAATATTAGTGCGTTACTAGTATTTGTCTTGTTTATGAATGGTCTACATCAGTATTTATTGTAACAAAATTATGTCATATTCATTTGTCAACCTGTCTCAAAGCACAGCTGAATATAAGCATTCTCTTATAAACACCATCGCACCCTCTCTTCGGCTTGCATCCGTTAAAACAAAAGATTTTTAAATATTTAGGGCGTCACGTCATTCGAGTGCATTTACATCCAAATATCAATACAAAAGCTGTATTAAACACCAATTCGGCGGATTTTAATACAATAAAAAAAATTCTAATTAACAACCACATCAATGAAGGTACTTTGAAGACAAGAATACTTTGGATACTATTAATAAGTGAGTGAACATTGACAGTACGTAACGTGTGGCTCATGAGTCGCCAACCAATCGACCAGCGTCTATTCACCATTAATTATTAACTCGATTTTCCACAAAAAGCTCGTTTTAAAGATACATCGATTGTCACTAGTGTAATTAGTGAAATCATTAATCTTATACATCCATTAGCCGGACGCGGGCCCAAGGGCATACTCTAAATAACTGTTGACGACGCTAATACAGCGTTATGAGATCTAATAGGTTATTATTATGGAATTATTATAGACGGTTATTGTTTTAAAGACAGCTGTTTGATTAATGACATGTACAAGTGAGTAGTAACCGAATTAGCCCCGAGTAAAGATCATGGGGGAATCGACGACAAATTGAATTCCTAAGATAATAGAATTAACGATGCATGCACGTGAATGGAACACGTTTCATTGAATATAGATGATCTGGAATTAGGGTTGTCGGATTTGGGAGTACTGGGTGCAACGCATCTGTTACATTTCAACAAACAGGCCGGACACTGGCTGACGGGGAGTTGGAAACCTCCGAAACCATATGTATGAAGAAAGTGATAAATCTAGAGAAGCTCGACGATCTGTGAAGATGGATATATTTGGCACTCAGTGGTTCTCGCCTACCCCGTAAGGGACCTGGTATGAAGATCTAATATAAACAAATCAAAGAAAATAAAGTTGACGTTAAATGTTGTTGATTATAAGGATAATGAATTAGCCGTACTAAAATATAGCTGTGCTAGATTAATAACAAGAATAGAAAAATGAGAAAAATTTAGTAAAGGTAGAAGCAACAAGTACCATCACGCCTGTAGTCCCCGAAGAGGTAAGCAGATGAGTGTACTACTACACTCCCACGTTACACCAGTTAAAGGTAGAAGAATTTGGTAAAATTTAGTAGTTAAATTTATTTTTATGATTACCCAATATGCCAACCCTAATGGATGGCCGAACACTGGTCATCCGTTAGTATCATTAGATAAGTCGACTATAATGTCACTTTTCCGGCGCCAGCCAGTCAACTCACAGTTGCGCAACGCGGTCACGAAGCAGTTTCAGAATCGCATTACGGTGTCTACCGTTTTTAAATTTCGTCTTTACGTTCGCTTTATCAATGCTGGATACAGTCATTGAAATCCTCTTCAACTTATTATTTGTTATAATAATAATTTTATACTTTATAGGTTTAAAAATCGTAAACGTAGATGAAACATTTAGGGTCAAATTCCGTTGTTGGTACCAAGAGGCAACTGAGCTTTTACTAACGCATGCTACTTATCGAGGTTTAAGACTACGCGAGTGCGGAGTTCAACAATAAACAAGGATACATGAAAACAGCCGTAAAAAGTAACCCATTAGCCGACCTTGTCTCTGTTCTACTGTTTCCTCCTTTCTGATAGCGTATTTAGTTCAAAGCCTTACTTAACCTTACATTAGTTGATATATGTAAGGTCATTTATTTTATGTATGGTTATCACACACGATCGTTTCTTATACTTCCTCATGCTCCGAATGAGGCCTTACTGCCCATGGCATATCCTTGTTTTATTTTAAAAATTACGGGTCTTATTTGTTCATTTCCGCTTACTTATAAGTGAATGTCAATCTCATTTGTTCTCTATTACAAAACTGAGTATATTTTTTTCAATGATAATCATCATTTTCTTCAAGATTCCATATTGGGCATTATGCGCGCATAACTTATTCGTTACATTCTACAACTGCATGTACTCTTATTTAGAGAAATTTGAAATGCCTATCTACATTTTTTACTGAAGTAAAGTCAAGTAAGCAATAACGAAAACCATGCAGTGAACTCACAGTCAGAAGGCCAGACCTGTTTCAAATTAAATGACATTTAAACTACCCAAAACGTGGCAGGTGTAGTATAATACTGTGAAGATAACTCGGTAAAGGAAACAGTCTTGTCGGAGGGCACGCGAGGTCATCTTTGGGTCACTCATTACGGCTCGCACCTGTGCCGGCCTTATGGTTTTTTCGTTGATGTTTAGGACACCGAATATTTTGATCGAACATCCTTGAATTAAAATGTATGATCACTCCAACGTTTTTGTTTTCAATGTCAACAATCACACAATGTTTTTGGGAATTACTCGATGAAATTAAAGGAAAGGATAGCATATTTCGATTTTGATTTTGTTTTTGACCTCAGTCGTAGAAAGTATCTGAATGTTTTTTTTTCAAATAATTTAAGTACTTTGACAGCCTCGTTCGTCGGGTTGGTTGCAAGCGTGGCTGCCGATAGAGAGGTCCTGAGTTCGAATCCCGAGTCGGGTACTAAGTATTAGAAATTTCTAATTTAGATTTTCAAGTAGTGGCTCGGAGTCTGAATTTGTACCCGATATATGGCAATAGGCTCACCACCTATTCCATAATGGGACGTAAACGTAACTGGTTAAACCTGGGAGTGTACTGCGCTCCGCTGCCTGCCTTTTCGGGGGATATAGACTTGATGTTACGTTAAAATTACTTTTTTCATTCACTTTTTGCATTCTCCTCTACTCTCTTATAATCAGTCTAGCCATTAAATTAAGTCTCAGTCAGCCAACACTGATTACTGGAAATTTATTGTAGATACCTTTCAAAATTATCACCTTTGCGTTTTCCAAATAGCATCATTACAAGTTCGCTTACCCTCACCTTACTGATAATGTGGGGCACATCGCACCGGAAAGGACCAGTAACCCGTTGCTCTGAACTCTTAAGCACCCCATTACATCTCGACCCCCAACCCCTGCTCTGTCCAACAAACGATTTGTTTGCTGTCAACAAACAAAAGATAGGTGCAAAGGAGCGGAATCCACGCCACCTTTACTCTTTTAAAGATTAACAGTTAATAGAAAAGACAATAAAAAAACGTGCCTTTTGTCGCAGAGTAATCGTCTTATACATCAATATAGTAGATCTGGTCGAGATTAAGCGCGCAGTCGCCTTTTGTGGCGTTTTTTTCAGCGCTACATTGTTTAGGTGTGTTTTCTAAAACGCTTTAGCGGTTGAAAGGGTCCATTGAGGTGTGTTGGCTACCAAACGCTTTTGATTGTTCGACCGGCGATGCTACGGATACGATTGGCGCACTCGCCGACATAAAGCCTATGATGATAATGGTCAAGCATTCCTTATCGGTGTCTCATCGAGTTTTATGTTTGATTGTTGCTAAAGCTCGCGTTAAATGTCTATCACTGATTCCTTTTTGTAATCTAAAGAGCGTTTCAAAGTTTCGGCAACATTTGTGTTGTAAGCTATAATGTAATCGTCTAAAAACGTTCGCGAGTGCGCACTCGAAAAGACGTACCTAATATTTTTTTATTGCGCAGACATTGTTTGAGTTTATTAAGGATATTTTTTGTTTTATTTCCATTCTTTTGTTTGATTGTGAGCAAAATTAGTATTTATGTGTTTTGGTCGATGTATTCGATATTTTAAAATTTCAAATTCAAATACATTGTATTTATTCAAAATTGATTCCTTAGAACATTTTTTGTACGTCACAATGAAACTACCACCACTTCGGAACATGCCTGGCTATGGAGAAGAAGCGGCGAAAAAAATCACTATCACTCCATATTTCGATTTTAACCTCCCATTTCCGGGGGTCCAAGGTTTTAGCCTCTGTCCGTACAAAGTTACACGCAGTTACAAAGTTGTAATATTAGTAATATTATCGATATAACTTTAAACATTATGAGGAAACCTAAACGCTTTAAACAGTACTTAGCCAGCGTGGTATAATATGGCCTTAACGTTTCTCATCCCGAGATGCGACCCGTGACCAACAGTAAAACGATAACAGTATTTAAGACGATCATTGCCGATATTACTTTAATACGTTTATTTTTTCACTTCGAAATTTATCAAAGAACGTAACGTAAGTTCACGCCTGTAATCCCCGAAGAGGTAGGCAGAGTAGTGTAGTACTACACCCCCACGTTTCACCAGTTACGTTTAGGTCCCAATATGGACCTATGGTATCATTATGGAGTAGGTGGTGAGCCTATTTCCATATATCGTCCGCAAATCCAGACTCCGAGCCACCACTACAAAAATGTAATAGTACACGACTTGGTAGTAATTTAGCAAAGAAGAACCACAATTTATAAAGTTTACATTTTGCTATTGAACATTTCGACAATAACTCATTTCAATTGGCTAGCATATACACACGTTCAATTTGCATACCGCGGCAATGGCATCGCGAAATTGATATTATTCGCTCCGTAAAGCTAGCTCGCTGATTAATTAACCACATTAGTGGGACCGGTTTATTTAATAAGTGCATAAAATAAACCAAACAATGCCCCGGGTTCGTCAGTCAGTTTCGAACAATGCCCGACACACCTTTTGTTTGGCTCGCATCAATCACAGCCTACATTGTTCAGTGTATCTTAATAAGTTTTTGTACTGGACCGGTCATTTAGAAAGATTTTTTGGTGTCGCCCGACAATTCATAACCCTAGTGTATCAATGAAAATTTATTTTGGTGGTATATTTTAAAACAGTCCCATAGTTGAGGGTCATATAGCAAGTTTCAAAGTCAAAGGTATTCCTCGTGCGTAAATACCGTTATCCATTATATGCATGTGATTAGGCAGCTTCTTCTTAGTTTTGTTTACTACGCACTTTTGACAAAAATCAGTATCAGATATAAAATCTTCGTGTCTTACAGTCTGACTAGGCAAGTTATAACGCTTTGTTTATTGTGACATTTTACAAATCGACATCAATGTAATTGCAAATATCTACGGAACTGGTATTTTAATAGGTTTTAGGAGCAAGATATTGTAAGTCGACCACAAAATTATAGCTTGTCCAGTCTGTCGCACCAAATACCGCCATGTCTTTACAACAGCTTAATTCTAGCGCGAAATTCCGTCTTATTTTTGTATTCCATAAACCATGCACAATGCGCTTCCTTTGTCATGCCCACAACGCTTGTCAAAAACATCATGCACTGCAAACTGTTCCCAGGGGTTGCAAATTATGGCAATGTTTGCTTCGGTTATTATCGCTCGAAACGTTAAACGCCTTCCTTACGCCTATGTGTAACAAAAGGCACGTCAAAGGCATCGTCGATGGTCTTTGAGAAGGGTGTCAATTTGCGTCTCGAACCAGGTGCGGTCATTGTTGGTCAACTGACCGTAAGGACATGTTTGGATTAGACTAGTCCAGCCGCTCGTTCCGTGAGAAAGTAAGCGCTCCATTGAAATTAGATATAACGCCGTGATTACGTTAATGAGAAATGCGTACTTAGGCGGGGAATTAATCCAGTGTCCTAATCGTGTCCGCATCAGTGCTGGATGAAACTATCGGAGCAATCCGAGGCGGCACCGTATACCAAGATAGTGGTGCTGCGTCACAGCCGCGACCGAAAGATATTATCGTTTCTAGTGAGCATAATAACTGTGACATGTTTCGTACGAGGCACCAGGCCCGCTCTTAATGGTGCACATTCTGGGAAAACTCGATGCTAGAACCGCGGCCGACATGAAGATACCATCGTGCCTCATACGTGCCGACGCGTTCCCACGTTTGTGATCGCGAAAAAGTGAAGAAAAAAACATACCCAAAACATTAATCACCGAACCGACCAACCCTTGCCGGACATCGGTCAAGAGTTGCGTCCGAGCGAAAACATTAATTAAAATCAAAGACAACAAATAGACCGGTTCTGATTGTGCACGGTCAAGGTGGGTCAGCCGAGGGCTCATACAGGTTCCGGGCGCAATAAGCTAATTATATTTCCGCACGTTTTGTCCATACATTTGCATGAGAATCCGGGGGAGAAATACAATAGTTTCACGCTAATCCCATAAAGGGTATGCAGGTAAAATCCGGCGATGCGACGGTTCGGCAAGCGAGATAGAAACTTGATCGTTCTTACAGTAAACATTAGCTGCTAGCTGAATTGTAAACGGTAAACTTGTATCGAATTACACGAAGCGATGAAAGGTAATTACATGTGAATCTTTATGAAAATTGGGGCCCCGTAATTATAAAGTGATACAAGTTATAAACGATCGTATCATTTTGAATTCTTAATGAAATGAAACCGAATACTTTCTTACGTTTCTGGATAAACTCATTGTTTATTACCATGGGCTTAGATAAATCAAGTTGCATTTCTAATCTTCATCCGTCTTTTATCTATATTGATTTAGGGTTTGAATAAAAAAGGCGCATTTGAATTGAAACGATCATTCTGAAATAGAATAGTCTAAATTTTTTATAAACCAATGAGCAAAGGTGTTAATTAATTTACTAAATGTCCGCTTAAAATTTCAAAAAGGGATAATAATTTTATAAGCGAATCCCCAAAACAATGACACGTTCACACTTTTCGAATCCATCATTTAGCGTGTACAGTTTGTGATGGAGCCGAACTCGTAAACTCCAGCGAAATGCCTCACAAAAACGAAGCAAAGTGTAAAATCATTTGTGTGGGATTAAAAAAGGAGCTAGCCAGCGTGAGATATACACCACTATCAATCACCTCGTGATTTATATCCTCAGGATGATGTATCGGCCAGGACTCGGACCCCGTCGACCGTCGGTAAAAGTATTCGATAATTAACTTTTTAAATTTGACTGACGCCTTCATCTGCGGGAAAAAATACTACTGAATGTTGGTGCTGAAATAAATGACATCGGAGATAATGTTTTTGCGATTTATTAAGAGATGTGCATATCTTATAATGGCGTTAGGGTATTTTTTTCAAATTTTGTGCTATCAAGTGGCTGTAATGATAATACTGTATTATTTATATCCTTTAAATTAATTTTCTTTTTGATCTTTACTTTAACGGTTTCATTCAGATGATCTGTTGTATCATTAATTGAGTTTCATGAAGTATTTCCAAAATTATCCGTGATACCGTAAGCTTCTGAAAGTTCACAAATAAATAAAAACTGCAATACAAATGGGTATCGCTGACGAAACGTCCATTCATCACGAGCAACGCGACGTGACATTATATAGCACGTCAAAATATTCACCTACAGGGGGTTACCTCAATTGCCGTTCCACTTGCCAGACCGGGAATCGAAGGTGGACCCCTGCTGCGAGGCCGGCGTGCGCCTAACGAACTATACAGGTGATTTATCGGAGCGCTCTCCACTTATTCGATTCTAATTCCTTCACGACGCGAAGTGCGATGTTGCCTCGTACAACATCTTTGATTTGATTATGATTAGCTTTTACATTCAAATTTTAGTGTCGACCTTCAAGCAAATTGAGTCGTATTGGGAATCGGTTTTACGAGGTTTATCTGATCACTGCAGCTACTGTGCACGATTTCGATTAAAGTTATGCTTTCACATGTTGCCACATTCAAATTAGTACATCTCCTGGTAAATAATTCGAAATATAATCAAATTAGCAGTGATAGCCTAGTGGTTAGAAATTCAGTTTCTCGCTCTGAGAGAGCGGGTTCAAATCCTGGCGCGCACCTCTTCACAAAATGTGCGTTTTAAGTTTAAATATCACTTGCTATAACGGTGAAGGAAAACATCGTGAGGATTCCTGCACACTTTAGAGATAACAGAGTTTTCAAAAATGTGTGAGGCCTGCCAACCCGCGCTTGGCCAGCGTGGTAGACTATGGCCTTACCCCTCTCATTCTGAGAGGAGATCCAGTGGAACGATAAAAAAGGTAGGCAGAAAAAAAAGCAAATTGATGTACCTATATTAAAAATACGGCACAATCTTGATTTAAGCATAACTAAACAGTTATGATAGAGACGCCTGCTAGTGAAATTTTCTCAGGCTCGCACCGCTCAAGACCGTATAATCTCGAACAGTCGAGAGTAATGCACAGTTTGTATGTATATTGGTTACTACGCTAGTAGTCCCAGCAAACCTGTTTCGCTGGTCGTGCCCTCTGTACCGTGCCTTACTATAAATTATATTTGTATACAGCCTTATAGTTTCACTTTACATTTTAAAGTGATCATTCGGATGTTGATAAACTGAGATGGGAAAGCGGCGTATAACTAAATCCGAAAGGTATTCGATTAACCGAACAGAACTATTATGTTGCGTAAAAAATTATCCTAGTGGAACATAATAATACCGACTTTCGTTTACGTCATGCGTTAGAAAAACAAGAAGTAATGGACCAGAACAAAATAAACATTGAAGTCGTAGGCGATGGTGATGGCTTAATAAAACATTACAACAGCATTAACAGTCTATAATAGCTGCGTCCAAAATTAAAAAAGAACCTCGTTCCGAGCTGTCGCTTGAAATTCATCTAGCGTCCGCATCTCTATATGTCAGTCTGTCTGTCCATCATTACACGTGAATCATCCTCGGTATCGTGCGGGAGAATTTCGTGAGGTCACAGTTTAGTATAGCGGTTTAGGCGCCCTGCGGTCGTTCGTCCGACTGAGACAAACCTATCGGTTTCTTTATAAGTGCGAGCGGGACGAATCAAGTCTTCCGTCTAACTCCGACCGTTTCGTGACCCCACAGCTAATCACATATCTGCAAGCGTATTATGATTATCGCAAGGCTTCGTTGCTCGTACGTTGTTGTGGTCAGTGACTTGTTGCAATGCCTTATTCACTCGGCGATATTATTGCACGATTCCCATAGAGTTGCCGTTCGAATTGCTGGAATTTACATCAGATACCTACGATGAAATTGTTTACGTTGTATCAATTTGTCGCATTCTGGAAAAAATGGGAATCAATTAATTTAGTAGTAAAATGTATTCCGGCGAGTTTTATGAGAGTGTTGAGTTATGGGCAGTTATTATTGTCTCGGACAGTTGCTTAAGTAATATTTATATCGGCTGACTGGTTGATTGGTGTAACGAAACGCTTTACCTGTTACTGGCCCTGGCATAAATCTTCGACGACGGTTAATAAGGCGATAATTACAAAAACCCGAGTGGAGCTAATGCCGCTTCGGCCGGAATGCATTTGATGGCACGCGCCTTCCAATCGCTTTATTATACAAATATTTAGCATATCTACGTTGAGAATGTTATCCCGTACGTTAAATTTAATTACATGATATACTCGTAGTATTGTTTTGATGTTTTCCGCGCCCGGTTTCATCGCAAACAGCGATTTAGTTATGCATCACGATGTGGGCGGTTCTCTTCGTCTATTATTTACATTTACTTTCTACCACTCCGTCTGATTATTTGTTGGCATTCCGTCTGCAACTGACAAATCGTTTAAATATCTGCATTCATTATGAAGCAGCGATGAATTTTTATTAAGCATCTCAATAAAATCTTTATTCGTTCTTATACTCGCCTTAAGGCATTCTAGATGTTTTATCTGTGTTGTCATAATATACAGGTTTTTGAAATGAGCTCAGAGTAGTCTCTCGATTATTTCCTTGCGACAAAATTCTCACATCTTATCTGACGTTTAGCGCTAAGATGTATGAAGATTTATATCATCGAATGCCTCACTTACCGTTCTCGGGAAACATATCGTTTGTAGCAGGCCTATCAATATACCAATCGAGCGCCCTATCCGTCATTGCCTCTCCGAATTTCGAAAGCACACTTTCTACATTAGTCTCGACAAACGAATCTCTAATCTTTGTATTAGTAACTATATTTCTTGTTGCCGTAAACCCGAGAATTCTCTAATGATATCACAACACGACCGTTACACCAACAAAAGGTGGATGGTCGTCCATTTGTCGACGTTCTGGTATTGGGCGACAGAGTCGCGTGCGGAGACGCTTTTGAAAAATGGCTGACATAAATAACGGATTATCAACTTGTATCGAGACGTAACGAGATAGCGGCTACAACTAAAATAAATAGGCGAACGGTAAATGAAGCTGTGTAGCGCACAGATTTAAAACTCTGGATTAGGACCGGGACATATCGAGACGCATGAGAAACGAGATAACGAAATGGAAATATCGAAAGCGTACTACACAAGCTAGAAAATCAAAACAATAATATTGTAAGCAAATATATACTGTAACACAAGATCCTATGTGCACAAATGACTTTTTCCAGCTATATTTAATATATTCGCAACATGGCTGAACACGAATGGACAAGTTCGTTAAAGTAATACATTTAGATTTGTATAAGAGAGACATTTTACAGTGTTAGTTGCAACGACAGAAACTTTGCTAAATCTGTGCACAATTCGATTCACCGTTAGAATCTAAACATAATATACGAAGAGTCACGATTGGCCGTCAGTTTATTGAATAACCAAATTAACATTGCTCATTGTCTGCTACATATTCTTTACTAGCAGTGGCCGCGGCTTCGCTCACACGAAAATCAGTGTGTCACAAAGATCTTAATTATTTTCCGGTTTTTGCAACATTTATCATTGCTGCTCCACTCCTATCAGTCACAGCGTGATGTTATATAGCCTAT
>DWEO01000218.1:0-10763 GCA_018245995.1 Pyrrhopyge telassa croceimargo
GATACTATTTTATTAATAAACATTACACTCTTATAGAAATAAGCAAAAATAATTTTGTTACTCTAACGTAGTATTAGCAACAGATCAGTAAAATAAAGGGCTTGAGTAGTATAAAAAAGGAACGCAACAGCACGTTCCATAAGATATTACTATAAGATTCCAAAGTTCGTTAATCTCTACAACTTTACAAAGTTAATCGACAGAAATAGTTGAATATAGAAGACGCACGACAGGTCCGTAAGGATAGAAATATTTGACACTTGGTGCTTTCTGCCTACCCCGGAAGGGACTTGATATGACGATGCACTAATAACAATCAGGAGATAATAATAACTACTGTTAACACAAATATAATTTGAACGTAACAAGAACAATTTCCAGCCGGGAATATACTCGTAGATATACATACATATATCGAAACGCAAATGATTTTTTATTCCACCGAGACAGGAGAGCATAACGGTGATAAAAGGCGCTCGTTAATAAGGAATTTAATTATCTCTGAACGTATCTATAAAATAACACGTGGCTAGCCTTGAATGGATCAGGCGAGTTGAAACGAGTTCGCTCGGTGCTGAAAAAACGAAGTATGCAGAAACGTACATTGGTCGGTACTTACGGCTTGGGGGTAAAAAAAGAAAGAATCGGGACACAGGTGCGTGTTCGCGAAGGAAACGGCAGGTGAATGGAACTAACACGGCCGTATAATGTACATACACAGTACCACAACACACTTAGACGCACGACAATATCCTGTCTCGGATACAAGGGAATAATTTAACATTAAATGAACATTACCGAAGGCGACGAATACTAACCCGCATTTGACCAGCTTCGCCGATAATTACCGTGGAATAGACTAACGGTAAAAGGTTTAAAAATAATGATGATGAAGAGGACAGCCTAAAAGAACATTGTATAAATCCTTTACTTTTAACACCGTTTTAAAGTATATATTATTTATACTTTATTGTGCACCATTAAATAGGTACAACAACAAGGACACCTAATGCCTAATAACATTATCCAAAAGACCAAACTTTTTGGTTGAAACAAATAATCGAACCAAATTGATAGTCACGTTATAGATTCTAATCTCGTAAAGTAAACACAACAGGTATAAATCACCCAAATGCTGTTGGTAATAAGTAATTTGGATTCCTTATACATGCATTAATCACAACAAACAGCAAATTTAAAATATGACTGTGTATTAGTAACACTGACAATTAGTCACAAAAATTTATGCAAAAAACAGAAGACATTACCTTCAACCGGCGTTCAGGTGCACGCAACAATATACACTCCTATGAACAGAACACAAAGAACCGTGCAAGCCTTATAGATGGTCGCCTGAGACTGACCGTTTTGTGTGAACTCCCCCGCCCCCCGCGCGTACTGCACACAAAGGCGATAGAGGGGAAGCTCAGCGCATTCAAAGGATCACAGTCCGCGGCTACCTTTACAGGTTAGGGCAAGGCAAGGTAGGGCAGGTGTCCGTGACTGGGCACATCTACCTGCTTTTTGAAAAGAGGAACGTACCTGCGACCCTGCGCTTACAATTTAATTGGTCGAAGCCACCACACTACGAAGTGGATAAGTTTGGAATTTTCGTGCGTTCGTCATTAATATTGGACGCAGGTACACACATTAGCATATCATATGGACACCGCTTAGCATGTACACGGAATTAATGAATTAATTAATCAGGTGATATTAATATGCGAGGACAAAATGAATATGATTTATCATTCATATAGAAAATCCATAGAAATATAAAGACATATTTATTAGTGTCAAAGCGGAATACATATTACATATATGTAATACTATTTTATCAGGCCTACTCAAACTTCAGTTTCGATAAAATTACATATCTTATCCAAATCACAAAGAAAGCCGTTACAATGTATGATCCAACATTTCATTCATATATTACCTCAAAATTTATTTAGATCCAAATATAAAACACAAGAACAGCAGCAATTTCTATCGAAAACAAATCATTTTTTTTTTTTTTTTAAATTGAGTCCAGATTTGAATTACTTGAACCGTCCATCGTCGTATTAAGATATTAAATCCAATTTATTCAAATCCTAATGCACATTTTCTAGCGAAAACAGATGAATGGAGGAATTTATTTCTCAAATTTACACCCGAAATTGGAGGTACTTGAACACAAAATTTGTTTCGACATTTCGTTCAACCGCCTATGTCTGGCGCTACTGTCGCTGATCGCACCGCCTTGGTTGTCGCTTCACGAGCCATTACTTCTGCTAACCGATGAAATCAGTCCAAAATAACAATAAGACTATGTGAATAACGTCGCGATTGTACTATAAAAGGTACATTGTAATAATGTTACACGACGTGCTTGTGGGAAGTGAGTGTTGAATATAGATGAAGTACAAGTCTGTAGGGACAGAGATATTTGGCACTCGCCACCCTCTACCTCCCCCGGAAGGGACCCGGCATGACAACGATAATACATTTATGTAATAATAATAACTAAATTATTTACCATCATTGCTTATTTAATCTACATATGTACATATCTGCAACAACGCTTTAGTGCCTGTAAGTAGAAATGTTAGTTCTTTCTTTGTTTCTGTCTTTCTACATCGTACTAGGATATATTTTGATCGAATAAACACCATTTATGTTTGTTTCAGAACACGGTTCTGGTCATACATAAAGCGTTTAAATCACACAGAAGCTTATTACAATATATGAGTAATGCATTATTCTCCATTCTAAAAACCAAAAAATAGTTTGTTTGTTAAGTTTGTTTTTATTATTATTGCATCGTCACGTCAGATCCCTTAAGGGGTAGACAGACAGCAATGAGTGCCACATATCTCCACCGTTACAGACCTGACGCATTTCTACATCCATCACTCTCTTCATATACACGTGTTCGGAGTGTTCTGACTACCCCATCGGCCACACATCAGCGATAAGTACACAATTAAAAATATATTGATAATATAATTTACTAATTATGTGGAACATTTTTTTTTTTTTTCGTTTTCATAAAGACCAGTCATAAAAGTTTAATAAACTCCGTGCTTTTTGCTAACAACTCAAGGTAATCTAGATTAGTGCTAAAAAACGCCGGTTGGTAGTAAAAAAAACGTCCATTATAAAATCTAAATTAACCATAGTATCCGACTTATAGGTATTTGTTAATAGGTAATGGACTAAGAGTTAATATGTATTGACATCGTGCATACTAAGGCGCCAATTCTAAGAATAAATTATTCTAAAACAATACGTCACACTCATACCAATTACGTCAGCATCATTAAGACTTAAACGTAGTATCTGCTCCGACTTATTATTTTTCTATTATTATTATTAACTACATTTACTTACGCCCAAATAGGTATTTACATAAATAGCCTTCATTTGTCATCATTATCACCACCAGCCTATCTCAGTCTACTGCTGGAAATAAGCCTCCCCCAAAGTGCGCCACCACTGCCTTCAGTTATACAAAATTCTAATTATTGTCTACAATAGAATATTGCATACACTCTCGCAGGACCGAGAGACTGTTACTGGCAAAAAACCAGCTCATATTGAGACATTGAGAAAAAGTTATTACCACAAGAAATGTTACTAAAATCGAATGTTTACGTAACATCACGCCTGTAATCTCCGATAAGGTAGACAGAGGAGTGTAGTACTACACCCCCACGTTTCACCAGTTACTTTTAGGTCCCATTAAGAAGTAGGTGGAGAGCCTATGGCGGATAATATCAGAAACAAATCCAGACACCGAGCCACTACTAGAAAATCTAAATTAGAAAATTTTGTAGTACAGGACTCGGGAATCGAACTTAGGATCGCGTCTCAAAATAATGCATGATGGGTGATACATTATTCTCCATCACGTGATTAATAATAATCACCTTTAGTTATAATGAACTGTCCAATAAAGTGTGTGTACCTTTATATTAAGGTATAAAATTATACGACAAAATTCAACGAACTTAAAAAATGGCGTAATGTAACAAATTTATTATCTTGTCAAACAAAACTAAAGTATATGTGAAAAGTGCCTAAGGACAACATAGATTTAGAGTACAGAGTCCAATTATCATCTCCATTTATAGTCTCACTTCAAAACAAAATAGACAACATTTCCACTGTAAACGAGTGTTATTGTTCTATTAATAAAAGGCGCCATAAAAGTTAACAGATAAAAAATAGCACTCAACTTGTCTATTATCTCCACAGATAACATTAAACCTCGGCTGTTGACAGGAACAATTGAGAGGCTAATAATAAGAGTTTTATCTTTACTCTTCGAGAGGTGTCCCGCGCCTTTAATATTGTCCTTGTTTAAAATTTTAAATCCACTCTTAACTCAAAGCTTTGTGAGACGTAAGCACTTAAAAAAGCTTTAAAACTCAATGTCCAGGTAGCGGAGACGTTAAGTTTAAAGTTCTAAGAACGGACTGAGCGTGAATAATGGTTCCTTGAGGTGTTCGCCTCACAATTACCCCCCATATTCCTTTATAACTTTGGGCGTATTAAATACTGACAATGAGTTTAAGAATACACGCTTTGAAATTTTCACTAAAAGAGATTCGCTAAATATTATACCTGTTGCCAAGCTTAATAATTGAAAAGAAAAGCGGATCGAAAATATGTTTTATGGCACTAATGATGGCGGCGAAATGGCGGACACAGAACGAGAAATTAAATTAATTTATAAATATATACTTTAATTTACTAATCCATAATAGGACCTAAACGTACTGGTGAAACGTGGGAGTGTAGTACTACACTCCTCTGCCTACCTCATCGGGGATTACAGGCGTGATGTTACGTTACTTTAATTTAAACATACCATGTACTCGTATATTTATATTAAAGTAAGATGACATCATGCATCCTTTTTGAATAAAATACCGTTGAAATCCTTTCGATAACAATTTTAAAACGTGAACATTTTTCATTTATTTCAAATTCTAATAGTTCTGCCTCTTAAGCCGGACTCTCATTGCTAATGTTAGCAAATACTATGAGTAAAATTAAAATTGCCTTAGCCCTTATTATTTTGAGAGGCGATCCGTGTCCAATGGTAGTATGATGAAAGGATAATGATGATAATGAAGATTAGCGTCACCTGGAACCTAACTATGGATTGGACTGTTTAATGTTTGTAGTAAAATTACCAAAATACATTGCTTCAACACTACAAATCTGATTGACGAATTCTTACAACTGTTTAATGCTAAGATTCCATTAATATATCGGCAGTTATTAATGAATGTAAAAACAATAATCGATGAAACGTACATAGTTTTAATTAAACACACGCAGATACAGTATTATAGCTCTTATTTTAAGGGAAATAGCGGCCAAAGGTGCGTGACGTGAGCGGCTGATGAGCGTGCGAACGACCTACGCGATCCCGTCGCAGATATGGCTATATTCAGACAGTCACTCGCTATACGATCGTGATCATACTTCTAATGCACCCCATTATGAGGACCGAATAGGGGCACCATGAGTCCCGTTGTCCTAAGACAAGGCAGGGCGAATTGAAATCAAAAACGAATATTTTTTGACTTTCTTATTTCATACTATTTAAGTCTGGTATTTTTTTTAATAAAGAAGCATATCTTCTTCATTTAAAATTTCGAATATTGAAGTTTCATTTTTTGTCAGTTCTTACTATATCACAATTGAGATAATTTAAGTAAAAAGTTCAGCATATCCACCGACTTTAAAATAGATAAATGTGATATATACAAAAAAGACAATTTATGAATACAATGAAAAAACACACGAAGACGACCTAAAAAGTAACTTCTGTCATAACCCGATTTCCTTTCTAAATTATAACTCCCAAAACAAATTTGAATACTAAACAACTCGTGGACTTTATTACATTTGTTATAAGCATTAAATTTAAAACATTAATGAAGTGTTTTTTGTGTACCGAAAAATAAAAATTTCCAAGCAGGAAGCGTGTGTGTATACAAAAAGCGTCTGGTGTGGATTTTTTCTAATACAATTTGGGCAATAAGCTAACGAAACGATGCACAGGTTGTACGGGCACTGAACGTTCCGGCGGCCGCTTCGTCGGTTTCACACGAGAAATTCACGGTCAGTGGCTATGTAAATGGAGAACGTACTAATTCTTAGGGAGACGAAAATAATTCTAGTACATTGAACCGCAAGACTCGCTACAAGTTCATTTCTATTTGTTTGTATTACAAATATTTTTTCGGTATTCCACTTTTGAATTGAAGCATAAGTTTGCTACCAGTTTATTTCTGTTTGTTCCTATTATAAATAATTCGGTGTTCTTTATTTATACGGTTTAAAAATAATTATTGAAAGCGCATTATGAAATAGAAGCAATAGTCGTAATGATATTATAGCAACTGTCAAATCGAATTTATTTTGTTCCTACCTTTTTTTATACATTAAACCACAGTGGATAACATTTCAACGGCCAGTAACATAAAAAAAACTTTACATCATTCCGAGATATTCGAAAACAGTACACGAACCAGAATCGAGATTGCGAACTTTAAACAAACGAGGTTTAATAAAACGTCTGTATCGAATAAAATTGGAGACGCTTTCACACAACACCTGAGACCCTGTGAGGTGAATTGGCAACACATTTTCGAAATGCAGCTAACGACGCTCCGTTCCACATAAATATAATGCGTTGTGTGGGTAAAATAAATGTTGCCATAGCTATAAAACTATCGTTTATATACTTTTTATGCGCATAATGTACAATATTGCAAATGACTGACGCCGTCGCATTCATCATCCACTGTGAGAAAATGACGACGTGTAGATATTATATACTATATACATAAGTGACACGTCTATATACCACAATGTTATAAAACTATCTCAAGAGTACGCTGGAAGATATTCTATACAGAATATGCAGTAGCGTTATACCAATTTTATGTTATGGAACAATGTTCTGTATAATTTAGTTGTATATATTACATAAATAAAAAAGCAATCTCTTGCATCATTCATATAACCCAAGACAATGTCATGCGAGAAAAAAACATCCACGACCATTTTTAACACGAGTCGATCCCGTCCTACTTGTTCGTCTGTACAAACATATGCATATATAAAAAAGTGTCGAAAAATAAAAAAAAACATGGTCACCAGACGAATTGTTTGATTTTTCCAGCAACATTCTTCGACGAGTGGATTCACACGGACACTCATACACATTCACGGTCAGTGAGTATGTAAATACACATAGATTTGAATGCTAACACACACGAAGCCACCGCCCGACCCCCAAGAATATTATTACTCAGTTCAAACAATGGCGTAACGGGACGCTTCCTTTTTTTTTTCTTTTCGAGATAATCATTTTTATCTTTGATCTCGACGAATGTTAATTTCTAAACTCGGTACACTTGCTTCGATGAGAAATACCAATTAATGGAGGCATTGCGCTGAACTGGTTAACGCCTCCATAACAATTGTAATTCCAACTAAGTTTACATGAAAATGTTCGCCGACAATTGTAACACCAACTAAGTTTACATGAATATTTTCGCTGATAACTGTAAATGCAAGTAAGTTTACATGAACATTTTCGCTAACAATTGCGTTTCCGACTAAGCTGACATGAAAATATTTACCTTCTAAGCGTTACAGAATTTGTTAGGAAATAATTAAAATTATTTATTCCTTTAAATATTAATAGTGTGTGACTACTTTAATCAATGCAGAAAAGGTGAAAGATGTTTGTTTGATCCGTAGCCCGTAGAAATTCTTCGTCTCAGCCTGCCACACTGAGAGATATGCGTGACAGTATGTACATACATATCTATGTTTAATGTTCATAATTATTAAGAGTTTTAACATATGCTGAATATAACTAAACTAACAATTTTGTTGCTACATATTTGGTAATTTGTATATATATTTGTATATATATATATATTTCTACATATTTGTTCACCGACACCGGCGTGCATGTATGAAGAGAATAATGAATGTGGAAGGAGCACGGCAGGTCTGTAAGGATAGAGATATTTGGCACTCTGTGCTCTCTCCCTACCCCGTAAGGGACCTGGCGTGATGATATGTATGTATGTATGTAAAAAAAGAATTCCCAATTTAAAATATTATGTAGTATTTTTAATGATACAATGAATATACATTTTTAATCGAACTTACGTCTGTTTATGACATTGCATCAATGTCGCCAGGTTGTTGACAAGCAACTCAAGCAAGCACTAGTTTCAAAATAAAAAGAAGGCGATCTATGTATTTTATTAATATTCCGTATACTTTACGTACACTATGAATGTATAATACAGAGACCCATTATATTCTTTAATAATTTAGTGATGTAAGTTTTATAATGGAAAGGCGTAAAGCTAGTCCGGAGCAATTAAACATGCTCTTGCATTTTTTAGAAGAAGACAAGGAACTAGCGGTAGGGAAGTTTACAGGACTAGAGGGCAAAATCAGACAAACTAATTCCTGGATCAAAATAACAGAAAAACTCAATGCTAATTCAGGTTTTGGTTCCGGAGCTATTAAAACCCCAGATAAATGGCAGCAGGTACATTTTTTTCTATACTCATCAATCAATAAAAGTGTAACAATTTATAATTTTTATTTTCTATAACAAAACTGAAATGCTTTAAAAGTTATACTGTTTACAGTAAATATTATTCAGGATAGGGGTGCAAGTTATAATTTCATAGTCCTGAAAAACTAAGAATTATTTATAACATTTTCTTATAATTTTTTGAAATATATTACAGTATTTAGAAAGATTATTCTCCAGATGATGATACACTGAACTAAATAGCCTACCTATAGTCAATCTTATATATATATTCATTTATATCATATATATATATTCATTTATATCATAATATATATATTCATTTATATCATATATATATTATTTAGCACCATTATTTAATGTATGGTTTCGTAGCTAATTATCATTATAAAATTCTTATAAATTAATAATCATACATACAACACAATATTAAATATCTTGGTAAGTGATATATGTAAGTTGTTAGTATACTTCGTGTAATATGCTTTACTAAACATAACGTTTTTGTGTTTTAGACATGGAGAGATTGGAAATCCAATGTGAAAAAAAAAGCATTTAAAATACGTAAAAACCGGTTCACACCGGGTTGCAATGCAAGTACTCAGTTGACAGAGGCTGAACAAAAAATTTTAAGACTTATCTGTACAAACACGTCAGTATTTGGGTTGTCTGGAGTGCCAGAAACCTCTGCTATGTCAAGAAATACTATGGTAAGAATTGATTTTCAATGCATAAATATATTAACAATAATTCATATCTTCATTTTTTATTTATTTCTCATCCTTGGTATTTCAACATATGCAATAAGCAAAGAATAAATTTATATATTTAATCACTTGCTATAACGGTTAGAGTTAAAAAAAATATCTAAGGTGTGTGTAGTCTGCCAACCTGCACTTGGCCAGTGTGGTAAACTATGGCTTTAACACTCTCATTCTAAGAGGAGACCCGTGTCCAGCAGTGGAACAACTAAAAAATTGGTCAGGAGAGAGAGAGAGAAGTTAATTAATATAAGTTTATGCCTGGAGTATGGCAATAGGCTCATTCCCTTTCCTTAGTAGGATGTAAACATTACTGATGAAATGTGGGAGTGTACTACACTCCTGTTCCTACCTTTTCTGGGAGAACAGCTGTGATGTTACTTGTTTTTTTATATAAAGCTTCAGTTGCTTTAATGCATTGCCTTATAAGAGAGGTTCAATTACAAAATTCTTGCTAGCTATTAGTCTTAATGACTAGCACAAAGAGAGAGCTGACAGGGCAAGCCACATTACATGTATATATCTTACAATGAGAATTAGGTTCTATTAATTCCTGAACCATGCAAACAATAATAATAACACCTTATTGCGAAAATAATTAGAAACTTTATTTTAATGGAAAATGTACTTTACTGGCTAATATATACTAACTATAGGACTATTACTTGTCATGTTTTATAAAGATGGGGGTAGAATTTTAAATGTTAATCAAACTGAGTTTATTGTACAGAATTATTACTTTGAAGCACCAATAATACATTAAAAAGTGCAATTGAAAATCTACATTAATTGACAATGATCTTTCAGGGTAACACACAACATAATGGCACAGGTGATATGTGTAGCACAGATCCATCTACAAGTAATATGGTAATTATATTCCCACTTATAGAACCCTAAACATGTTACATTACTAGCTAAATATTTCATAACTATCATCATTTGTAAAGGAAGACCTACTGTATAATTATACTGTTCTAGGGATGATTAATTACTTCATGCTGACTTCTAGAACCTTAAACATGTTACATAACTAGCTAAATATTTCATAACTATCTTCATTTGTAAAGGAAGACCTACTATATAATTCTACTGTTGTACAGAGATGATAAACTACTTCATATTGATTAAATTCTTCTAAAAAAATGTTTTTCGATAGCAAATAGTGTGATTTAAATTATATGTAATGTAAAGTGCCCACTGAAGTACTGGCAAGTTACAAACATTATTTTCAATATTACAGTAATTTGCCATACTCCATTCTGAGCCAGCGGGCTCAGTTGGCCATACATAACTCTGTGCTTACACCAACACTACTGTATGGAAGCGAGAGTTGGGTATGTAAGAAAGGGGATGAAAGTGTGAAAGATAGCATTGGTGTAAAAATGAGAAAGGGCATGCTCCGATGG
>DWEO01000219.1:0-10762 GCA_018245995.1 Pyrrhopyge telassa croceimargo
TGGTGAAACGTGGGAGTGTAGTACTACACTCCTCTGCCTACCTCTTCGGGGATAACAGGCGTGAAGTTACTTTTTTTATCTATTCCATAATGGAACGTAAACGTAACTGGTAAAACGTGGAAGTGTTCTATACACCTCTACCTACGGTACGGTAGTACCCGTACCCTTCGGGGATTACATGCGTTATGTTACGTTTCTTATTTCGCAAGAAAGACGGTCAAGTAGCGGTACCGGGCTCACTTGGGGCTTACCCGATCTACAAATATTTAACTGAGTACCTCAAAGCAGCAAAGAAATTTATTATTTGTCAAATCATTTGTTGATAGTACCAGATGAAATGGGATCCTTTTGTGTATTCTTTTAATGTAACAAACGGTCAAACGGTCACTTGATGGGAACAACCGACCCTCACGTACATTGAAAGGAACACAAGGTCAATGCGCATTCATAACGTTAGCAAAAGAAATATACAAAAGTATAATGAATTTGATATAGCATATAATTCGCGAAATATACATGATGACTACTATCTTACACCAACATCTGAAGATTATACTCTGCTTGTGTATAGTATGTTAGACATTCAAGCTCAGATTATTCTAAATAACTGTGATAATCTCTCAGTTTTGGGAAACATTTATGACGTCACTAACCTAACCTAACCTATGAATAATATGTATACGAGTACATAATATTCTTCGCAAATAATTTCGGTACATTATATCGGAAAATATACTCAGTGCGTCATCATAAGCTCTTTATCTCTCCACTGTTTCACGGGCCTCCTGAGGAGAGACAAGTTACTTACTTAAGAGAGACTTGCAAAAATTACTCCAGCAGTGGGCACCTTCGATTTTCATCCTCGGACACTTTCAATATTTGCATCTTCATCAGCTCTGCATGGTCGCAACAACACAGACGCCGCAAGTGCATAGCCTGCTTTTTTTTTCATCATCATCAGCAGTTCACTGC
Source organism: Pyrrhopyge telassa croceimargo (assembly GCA_018245995.1). Taxonomy (NCBI): domain Eukaryota; kingdom Metazoa; phylum Arthropoda; class Insecta; order Lepidoptera; family Hesperiidae; genus Pyrrhopyge; species Pyrrhopyge telassa. Next base: position 973 of record DWEO01000219.1, read on the forward strand.
TAGATATAGGCCTCCTCTGAGGAGTTATGCCCATAATTTCCAAGCTGGGCTTGTGGCATAGCTCTCTCAAACGCCTAACACTGCTGCCCATAAGCCGCCAAGGCATTTAGCTGTGCCAAGCAGACCACGCCGTATCGCCATCTCCCAGCACCGTGTTTAGTCGCCTTTTACAACATCCTGTATTCTGGCTTGGGTTCCGGGAATGTATTATTACTCCGCCCCGACAATGACAATTTATTATTTACTTATTACTCAATATTTTTTTGGTGTCGTTACCGTTCCTTGCTACACATGAAGGAATTTTCCGCCAGTATTTTCTCCCAGTCGGTCACAGCCGGAGGCGCACCCGAAGTTGATAAACGTTAACTGAGTATGTATTTTATTAAATATACGTTTATGTTACGCACTTTACAACGAATACAACAATTTGCTTTTTATTATTATGTATTCCCTTCCATTCCCAATTGTCTTCTGGCTGTGTACTGATCCAGCCGATCCTGGCTGGATGGATGTAATCACAGTAGAATCATAATTTGCGACTACATTATATTTGTCGCGTCGTAATGTCGATACTCTTTTAATTCGATTTGCAATAGTTAGGCAAATGTAATTTGAAACGTTAATGACCACATTAAATAAACCCATTTAACGGTATGCTCATTAAATCGGTCTACCATGCAGTAGTTTCTGGGTTCTATTCAGGTTCGAATCTATCTGAATGTCGTAATAAGTCATTTGCATTGAGGCCAGGTGTTTATATTTGATAATTTCATGTTACAGTCAGTCCCTGTGAATGCTCTGAGTTTCATTAACGTCCTATTTATTTTATATGTGTGTGATGAGAGATAAAAAATGTCCTTTGTCATCCTTGCTCGTCACACGTTCTCGTAGGGACTCACGACAACGAAGGTCATAAATTGCTCTTATTGGTCTCTTTTGTAAAATGAAAATGGCGTCATATCATCATCAGCCTTTAACTGTCCACTGCTGAACATAGGCCTCCCCTAAAGCGCGCCACCTTGCTCGGTCCTCTGCTTCCCTCATCCAGTATCTACCGGCGATCCTACGTATATCGTCGGACCAGCGGGTCGAAGGTCGTCCTACGCTACGCTTACCGAGACGCGGTCTTCGTTCTAGGACTCGTCTGCTCCAGCGAAAATCGGTCTTACGACAGATATGGCCAGCCCACTGCCACTTCAGCGTGCTTATTCTGCGAGCTATGTCAGTTACTTTGGTTCTCTCACGGATAACCTCATTTCTGATTTTATCCGCGAGAGAGACACCTAGCATAAGCATACATACTTAACCATACTGTATATTATAGATATCACTCATAGGTTACGATTATATTAACCATACTGTATATATATCAATTAATTCACTTTACTTCACAAATAAGTGATAGGTGGCGAAATCAAACCAAAAGGCGTGCAGTCAAAATCTTCTCTCAAGCGTTCCTATGATATCTTGGTTCAATGGTTAACTGCTGATGGTATTGGTAAGTGGTTTACCTTAACTGCTAAGACGGTGGGGCTTAGCTTCGATACTATCCAAATCAGATGTTTGTATATTTTGTTTTAATTATATGCGAATTATTTACAGGGTAAGTTTATGTTTATGGGCAGTCTGGTTCTTACAGCACATACTCTGTCTAGTTTAAGATCAGATGCTCGAGTGAAAGTTTTCCCAAGCTACTATTATCTCGCATTCCCATGATTAAGGATTTAATTATGATTACCAATTTCTCTAGCAGCGATCATAGAACCAATCCAATCTTTTACACAAATAAAACTTGCGTTTTTATTAAACTTGCATTTAAAATATTACAATGACTTGTTACAATAATAACTAATATTTACGCTGCCACTTGTAACTCAACCCAATCACATCAACCCTTCCTTACCCGGAGGGCGTCGAGTTAGCCCAGATATCTCCGATACAAAGGTCAATTCGATATGCAGAGTGCCGAGCAATCTCGTTCGCCGCTCTTGATTCCAAAACGGAATCTTCATCCGATTATAGCCCTTATTGAATCTCGCAGTCTCTGGAATGTGGGAGTTGCTTATTGAATTAGTTTCAGAATTGTAAGGGAAATGCGTAATGTGTTTTCCTTATTATGTTTGGATTCGGAATATCATCCGTATTGTAAATAAGCTTTGCAACAATCTGATATTTTACAACAATGATCTCCAGTTACGTATAATTACAACATTTATTGCCTTTTACTGACTACCACAAACAAGCTTTTGAAATTACTGTTTGAACTGTTTTTTTTCTTTTGCTGACTCTTGTTGACTCTATTCAATGATATTTCCTGTGGATAGATACTCATTCGAAGATACTTATCACAAGACCGATAATATAACCATATTGATTAAAATATATTTCATTAATAATAATAATAACAATCTCTATTCACGGTTTACAATAAGTATAAAACAGAAGCAATATCATAGCAACACTTAAACTAGTAAAACATTGAAAGAAAAGATATTTTTTGTTGTTAGTCCTTGCGCTTCCTACAATAACAAACAAAGGAGAAAGATAATGAAAGAAACACACGATAATACAGCGGTAGGTACGTATGCACCGTACAGACAACGGAACGAGCCACTGGCATGAAATATCAACGAGTTGCCAGCGAAAGTCAGATAGTTATCAAATATTCACGAAGCGAGCGCCGATACATTCTCCGCAGTCCTTTGACTCTAGGAGACTTTCGAGAAGGTCTACAACTCGGAGTCTGGAATGGTCCCAGCCATAAAACGTGAATAAAGTCAGAATAAATGATGTTTGTATCAGAGCAATCGAGAGGTCGAGGGCCTGAAAATTGCCCCAGAATACGAATAAATAAAACTGGGAATAAAGAAATCGTACAATGTTCAGGGATCTAAAACCTGGGAGGTGCTTGAACTTTTTCAACGAAAAAGTGGTAAACAGCAATGCACGCTACCATTTTTAGTACCGCGTATTTCCGTCAAGTATTTCAAATAAAACTGAAACGAGTTCCAATATTTTTATCGATTTTGTTCCGCTGCAAGACATCAGTAACGTTAGCATGCGCTTTGCAGAAAAATAACTACACTGTGGATTTACTGACACTCACTGCCTCCTTAGTCGAGTGGTATGAGTGCGACTGCCGATTAAAAGGTCCTGGGTTCAAATCCCGTGTCTTATATTATTGGGTTTTCAAGCTAAGATTTTTAATTAAAATTTCTTGTAATAGCTCCGCGTCAGGATTTGTACCCGGGATCTGACAATAGGCTCACCACCTATTCTATGATGGGACAGAGACGTAATTGGTGAAACATCAGCAGTTACTAGACTCCTTTGTCTTTTTCTTCGGGGATTACAGGCCTGATATTACGTAACTACAATGTTACGAATACAATTGGATACATTTTAAATTATTTCAGATGATTAAACATTAACGTTATTTATTTTGTAAAGTTAAGCGCTATTCGATTAAAATTCCGAATGGATCCGTGTTTGTCACTTTCATATTGCCAAGTACCTTTTATAGTGTCATTTGACATTCTTCAAGAACACTATTTCAATTACTGCTTTCGAGAAACAACAGTTGTAAAATGCCAACGCTAACCACATTTGATAACGCGAGTTCACTGCCAGTCGGCTTCATAAAATCTATAAAGTCAACTTCGTTATCCTGAGGCTTTCACTAGACTTAACTAGACCATTGTGATTCCCAAATTATTCCAAATGTCCCTCCGCTCCCGCACATAGCGAAATGAAACAGGCCGCTCTCCTCCGTTTTCTTTCATTATTTTTTAGCCATCTCTAAACTTCCCGTAATCCTCGTAATAAAAGGAACCTTTTAGAAAACCTTATTCAATGTTGAAAACCGCAGAAAAAATCTCATTACACGCGAATGTAATAGACGCAGATTTTACGTTTGCGTCGCGCGAAGAGCTGGCGGCAAATGAGATTACTGATGCCTCGCAACACGAAAAATATCACCCGTAATTGTTGTGCTATTAAGGTAATTTGTGAGATCCTCGCTACGGGGACACGACCTTAGCATGGACATACAATACGTCTTGTTATATATATATATATAGTCCTCAATAGACCCTCATATGTTTCTTCTATAAATACTTGATGTCTGCCGAAGTGCTTCCACTAAGAAACTGTTATGACCTAGCATTATATTCAAAGGTTCCAGAATATCTCACTGGTTGTTTTGGATAACGCCTAAATATTTTAAAATCTATTATTTCCTCGCTAATAAGCTGCCCTACACTCTGGCTTTTGACTATGACTAATTCATCATCATTATTGACCGGTTTTTCGTTTCACTGTTAAATTCAATTTATTTAGTCAAGGCTCACCTATCTTGACCAAATAGCTCAACATACAACTGATGAGGGAGTTAGAAGTCTCCGAAACCGGCGTGCATGTATGAAGAAGCACGACAGTTCTGTAAGGATATTTGGCACTCCGTGACTCCTGACGTGAGGATTATGTACTCGTATGTATGTATGTATCCTCAAAATGAGATACAATAACCACATCCAAGTTGCAAAACTTCAGACAATATTTATCAACTGCCAATTATATTCACTATGTGTCGGTGTACGGTCGGTGACCTTTATTTTACCATTGAATTTTTTTCTTCGATTATTTTCTACAACTACTGCTATATTTTCTGTAGTACATAAATAGTAACTGCCATAAAAAGCTTAAGTATTTCAACAGAAACTATCTTTCTTTGTTCGCTGCGCTTCTAAATGGCTCTTCAGTCTTCAGTGAACTTCCTCCATCTTACAACTAACCATTGGAACTTGCCTCGTTTGTGTTATAATATCTTTCAGAAATCGATTCCATCCAATTTGCATCACAAACGACCCTTGAACGTCATGAAATATTAATCGTCTTTGACGAATTATTGTCTTAACCGATTGTCTCCGCTTTTGAGTGGCCCACGATTTATCAATCGCAAATAAGACGGGATTCATTTGTAAGTCATTTTTATTTCAATCAGATTTACTTTGAATTGGATTTTGAAATTTATAAGCCATTATTTATAGGCACTTCCGGCAATAGTTCAGACAAATAGATTATTTATTATGGGAAAATCATAACGAAGACGCGGATTTGTTTAATGATTACCTAAAAAAGAACCTAAAAAACCTAAGAAGTCCTAAAGAGACCTAAGAAGAGTGCCTCGTTTGTGAAATGGTTGTATGTGTAACTTCTGATTAAGAAGTCCTGAGTTTAAATGCAATAGTCTTATTCTTGCAATCTACGAGTAGAGTGTCTAAATGTATACAACTTGGAAAGTTGCAGCGACACAATGGACTTGATATTTTTGTACAAGCTAATTAACAATCACTTTTATTGTCCCAAGTCCACTATTAAAACTCTCCACCAGAGTGCCTAGCAAACAACTTTGCAAACCATCCCATCTATTCCAACCTCCACTAGGCAGAACCATCTTGGGTTTCCATTCCCCAATAGTAAGAATGGTCAAGTTATACAACAAATTTAAATGTATTAACCACCTCTCATTGTCTGAATTTAACCGAAATATTAGTGTAAAACAGTTGCAGTGTATTAGGTCTTTAGTGTTTACTTTACCTTTGGTCCTTACCTTATACGTAATTATTCTTTATGTAAATATTTAATGTGTATTGGTGTGTTTAAACCAATATGTAAATTATGTTTATTTGTAAGTAATTGAATATTTATTGTAATTGTGTTTGTGCTCATTTCATTTCATGTATCGTTTAATTTAATCGTTGATGAAATCATACATAAATAAATCTTGGGTTGGGTACTTTATTGGATTTTTCTAAGTTAGAATTTCTAGTATAAAAGTCTAGAAGTAGCTCGGAGTCTGTATTTGTGCCCAGTCTATGTCTCATCCCCTATTCCATAGTCGGACGTAAACGTAACTGGTGAAACGTTGGAGTATACTGAACTCTCCTGGCTACCCCATCAGAATTTACAGGTTTGATGCGACGTAGAAACAAGAACTACCATATGACAATATATATTTTAGATATTTAATATCGGCTGACCAAATCTCTCAATCGGCTGACCAAATTACACAAATACATATATGATAATGTGCTTCTGTTTTACAGGTGTAACGATTCTAAAAATTGTTTTAGTTTCAGGTATTTTCTAAATTGCAGACTGACTTGAATTTTCTAAATGACCGATCTCAGTCAGAATATCAGACTACGCAAAAAAAGTGACTAAGAAAGGAATCTTCGTACTTCATTTTACGTTAATTATAAAGATTCTGGTTATCGAAGCTAAACGTGTTTTCTTTACACACTCTCGAACGCAGTACCGTAAGTTGTAACATTCACTTTCTCAATAATTAAAAATTATAAAGTCAAAAATAATCATCAATTTGCACTAGTTACACTAATTACTAATCGTTAATTTTCATCATTATCCGTTTCCAACTTAGCTCCTGTTTTATATTTGTATAAATGATTACGCCAGCTAGCTGAATTTCATGAAATTCTCTTGATATATATCTCTGTCCGATTCCCTGATTTTATCTGGAATTTTCTAATCCATTAGCAAATTTCATTTATGAAAATCTCCCTACTCTGTTTTCCTTTCTTTTGCATTTGTCGTTTCCAGCTATTTATCTACCCTTAGTACATATCGATTCCTTGAACTAAGATTTTTCTATTTCGTCGAGTATTTTTTAGTTGAAAACTGTTAACGTCACACGTCGATGTGAAGCGTTTTCTTGTTAGCACTCAGAATTTGCTCCGACTTGTCGTTCGTGTCAGGTAATATCCTGGGAACGACGTACCCGGGTAGAGAGTTGATACTGCTTAGCGAAATAACTACAACGAATTCGTTTATGTTTACTACTAACGACAAAATGTGATATTATATAATATTAAATGTAGGTTTATAATTTTTTTCATTTCTTTTTACTTACTCGTGTTGTGCAGAAATTTTCTTGCCTAAAATTCTATTTATGAACAATATGATATAATAAGCAATCAAGAAAGTGAGGGGACAAAGTAGTAGTTAATTTTTCTGTCTCATAAAAATTCAGTTAACGATTTCACAATGTTTTACCACTATAAAGAAGTTGCAATTGGTTGCCTGCGACTCTACGTAGAATTTGTTAGGCGACTTGTTAAAGACGACAATCTGGTAAAACCCAAACTTCAAACCCTCAGGCATCAGTATGAAGTTGCTCGTCTGTTATGTTAATACAATTTGCACTCCCAATCCCGTTCCAATATCGTGCCTCAAGATGTAGGTTGATTACTACCCTGATCGTGTTAAATTTGCTCCGCACGTCACACTAATTTGTCGACGGCTTTACACTAAAGACTGCCAAGGAATAAAATTATGTACCTACCTCCAGTTGTGACTAACTTGGAACCGTTAAGGGCTATATTAGAATGCATCAATGGCGGATTAACGGGGGAGCGCAAGGGGGACGCACACCGAGCCCCTCGTCCTACAGGTCTTCAAATATCTACAGGTTCCGGTAATCAAATCCTAAACAAAAACCGTCATCCCCGAAGAGTAGGGCAGAGAAGTGTAGTGTACGTTTCACCAGTGTAGCTTACGTTTGATCATGGAATACAGGGTGAGCCTATGTATTTGTGCCTGGTGTATAGCAAAGCGTAAACAAGGCTTGAAAAATATGCTCAGTACCTATGTAAGAGATAGTTTACTGTTGAAGCAGTATAGATAGAAATAAGTATAATTTGTGCGGGTGGTTCACAATATTTTAATCAAAATTACTTCAACGGCTAATCTTTATAATGTCTTTACACAGTTAAATAACAGCCACTTCTCAGACTGAGTGCCTCAATTAGCTTTCCGAACCTCCGAATGCTGGGTTTCGATGGTCGTCAATAGAAATGAACTACAAAGTAAAGAACTTACGCACTTACTGCGTAAAGATCATCATATATTCAATAAACTAAAATAGAACTACAATAAACATATACTGTATGAGTCGCAGTATCTTAATAATGTTGTAATTGATTAATTGTGAATTAAATACAAGGAATATAAAGAATACATTTAATCCGTGAAACATTAGTTCAATCCACAAAATAAAAAACCTTACTAAAGCCTAATTTAAAACCGGGAAAGAATAACACTTGTTCCACGTTGTTTTGTGTAAACGCATAATTTCTTGAGAAGATATATATCGTTAAATAACTCGTTTCCAAACCGACTACATAAGTTACGAGCGCTATATTTCAGTATTTTCAGTTCAGGCGCGGCCCCGGGAAAGAAATGTGGGCAATAAAAGTTGAACAAAACAAATGGAAACTGAAAAACCTGCGGAACTCAGTTGCGAGAGACACGACTCATTTTTACAACTCTCCAAGAGCTTGGTGAGAAATAGACTCATTGGTTACCGTACGGGTTTGCCATGTACAGACGTGTTGGTATTCGTCTATAAGCATAATAAACGGAAAATCACGCCTATAATCCTCGAAGAGGTTGGCAGAAAAGTGTAATCCAATCCTACGTTTCACCAGTTACGTTTACGTCCTCAATGGAATAGGTGATACGCCTATTGCCGATATAAAGACCAGAAATTCAGACTCCAAGTCATTACTAGAAATTTTAACGAGAAATTCCAAGTTAGAAAAAACCCAGTAGTACACGACCCGGGATTTAAACCCAGGACCTCTGGATCAACAGTCGCGTTTGCAACCACTCAACAAACGAGGCAGTATGATCATAAAAGAACTAAAAAATCTGGTCTTGGCTACAATTGCCGCCCATCCCTATGTAAAGCATATTATTTGTGCGTGCGTGTGTGTGTGTGTGTGTGTGTGTGTGTGTGTGTGTGTGTGTGTGTGTGTGTGTGTGTGTGTGTGTGTGTGTGAAAGATATACGTGTAGTGAAGTAGTGTTGTATCGTGTGAGTACAGTGACGTAATTATCAAATAGCAAATGTGCATACAAAAAGTAAATATTTGAGAAATTTCAAAGCGTGGAGAATTCTTATTCATCGAGGTAAAATGTTTTATCTTTCTGCTTAGCTGGTTTTAAGTAATCAGGTTTTTGTATTCAGATTGAGCTGCCGAATTGAAAGGGTTTTCTTAGCGGATTCCAATTAAAATGTCATGAATAAATTAACGTCATGATTGATTCAGTTCGGAGAGGGAGATCCAAGGGCGCTATTTATTTTAAAAGATATTTTTTCAGCCATTTGATTTTGGACTCGTTTCCGCTACTCGGTTCCAAGGTTTAATTTCCGGTTCGGCAAATGATGATATTTTTGTTCAAATGTATTTGTTGTCATATTTTCTTAACGTCTTTTATATTAGTCAGATACTAGTTGATGGAGCAAGCTTTATGTTGAGTAAGCTTTTCTCTTCCATCTAAATATGTATTAGTAATAAAATCATGGCAGAAGTCACAAATGGGAATCTAATCCCCAGATAGCTAAATTTTTTTCATACATACATATATATAAATTCTAAATACATACATACGATATATACATCTTCACACCAGTAACCTTAAGGGGTTCGCAGAGAGCACGGAGTGCAAAATATTTTTATCCTTATAGACCTGCCATGTTTCTTCTATACTCATGGTTACGAAGATTTCTGTTTTCTTCATCAGCTAGTATTAGCCTATTAGATCAAAATAGGTGAGTCTTGGATTCCCTTGGCACCTGTATCTATCAACATTTGCAGTGTATATCTGTTTGGTCATTCTTTCACCAACCATTCTCTCAACATGTCGGAATCATCGATACAAACTATGTCAAATTTTTACACCAATGCTCTCTTTCATACAAATCATCT
>DWEO01000220.1:0-10758 GCA_018245995.1 Pyrrhopyge telassa croceimargo
ATAATGGGACCTTAAAGTAACTGGTGAAACGTGGGAGTGTAGTACTACACTCCTCTGCCTACCTCTTCGGGGATTACTACGCCTGTTACTTTTTTTTTTTTTTACTTATTTAAGCTGATGCCCTTACACTCGATTCTTCCGCTTCCACCTGTTTTCCTCACCCCCACTGTTCCCTCGCAACCTCTTACCTCACTCCCTTCTCTTCCCTCACCCCCGTCTCTTCCCTCTCTCCCCCACTGCACCTCCTAAGACATTAAAAGTATTTGGAATACATATGCGTGGTGCTGCAGGATGGCGAGCTGAGCCGGCTGCAGCAGAAGGTGTCGCGCGAGGAGGAGCGCTGGACGCAGCAGCTGCGCGACAAGCAGAGCGAGCTGGACGAGCTGCGCGCGCACACGCTGCATCAGGTCAGACCCACTCACTGACTATCACTCCCTCTCTCTCACTCACTCACACGCTCAGTCACTGACTCACTCTCACTCCCTCACACTCCTTCGCTCTCTCTCACTCACTCACTCACTCTCACTCCCTCTCTCACTCACTCACTCACTCTCACTCCCTCTCTCACTCACTCACACTCCTTCGCTCTCTCTCACTCACTCACTCACACTACTTCGCTCTCTCTCACTCACTCATTCACTATTAGAATATTCGATGTTGCCCATGGGCACAATTGCCCAAAACGGAAAGGATTATACATTAGACTTTCATTTGTTTCAAGCTCACATTGAAGTGCTAGGGCGTGGTGAAGTCCATTAGCCCTAGTTAATAACAATAGTAAAAGTCGACAAAGAATTAACGAAAATCTACGTAAAATCTACATACTTGCTAAGTTCTATTTTTTCCACAAATAATATACTCTCTTACGCAATAAATAATCAGTTTTTATATGTAGGAACCATTGGCGTTTGCATACTCCTGCATTGAAAAATCATTGCCAACCATCATGGAAGAGGTACAATACGCGAGAAATTCCAATTTGCGTTTGTGTATTGTTCTGTGTACGATTGAATGTGGTCTCGAGCGATTAATGTTAATTATTGCCATATACACATAATAGACTGAAGAAGCAAACAAAATGTCTCTATGGCAACATTCATTGAAACTAACTTGAAAACTGTTCTTTATCTATGCATACTCTACAAAAGCTATGTTTATATACATATATATGTTTTATTTGTCTTTCACATCTTCTCCTTTCGGTTGGTGAGGTATCGGTTTTGAGAACAAACTGTAATTGTATACTGTGAACGGTGCTAGTTGGTGATGGTCAACTTAATTTGTGACCAATACGCTCATAGGTCGCGTTTTACAGATGCAGAAAAAAATTGACAGCCTGCAAGAGGAGTTGCAGCAGAAACAGTCTGCGTACAGCAACAGCTTCGCCGACACAGAGCGACTTGCACAGGTACACTGCTTGCACCATTTACACTGAACACTGAACATACCACATACATACATACATATATGACGTACATAAATATATACCAAATAGGTCGCATTCTGACTGATGGGGGAGTTAGAAGTCTCCGAAACCGGCGTGCATGTATGAAGAGAGTGATGAACATGGAAGAAGCACGGCAGGTCTGTAAGGATAGAGATATTTGGCACTCCGTGCTCTCTGCCTACCCTGTAAGGGATTTGGCGTGAGGATATGTATGTATGTATAATTTAAACAGCGTCGCGTGTACATATACGTGCAAAATTCAGTACGTGTTGACATTGTATGCGATCGGTCGATGGGTAAGTCGATCGTCGTCACCCGATACGGCGGATCGTCTGTCCGCGACGATACAGCACGGGGCGCGGGGCACGGAGTGCGGGGAGCGGGGCCCGGGGCACGGGGCTCTGGGGTCGCGCTTACGGAATACGCCTCTCATGCGTATCGGGTTTTAGTCGGCATTCTTTGGTAATATCGGTATCAATATTCGTTCGCTAATGTATTCATTGAACAAGGCATTCAATGGTATTATTATTATACAGATAGTGACGAATGTAGAAGAAGCATGTCAGGTCTGTAAGGATGGAGATATTTGGCACTTGTTGCTCTCTGCCAACTCCGTAACGAACCTGGCGTGATGATTTAATAACAACAATGACTAAAAACCTTACTAATTGAACTATTAAATTTGTTGGTATTAATTAAAAAATACAAATTAACAAGTCGTAGGGAACGCAAAATTTTATGTTATGTGTTCGCACTCGAATCTGATTCTACAAATATATGTACGTTTATCCAATACGTTTCAGCATTGCTGATCACTTGTTAATGACTTATAACTTATAAAAAATAAATTCTGTAACATTACGCCTATAATCCCCAAAAAGATAGGCAGAAGAGTGTAGTACACTCCCTAGTTTCACCAGTTACAATAGATTAGGCGATGAGCCTATAAATAATAAATAACATTAATGAAAATTGAGAAGTTATAATAAAATATGCTACATATATATTTTAAAAAATGTAACTTCACGCCTATAATCGCCGAAGAGGTAGGCAGAGGAGTGTAGTACTACAATCCCACGTTTCACCAATTAGTTTTAGGTCCCAGTATGGAGCAGGTGGTGAGCCTATTGCCATATATCGGGCACATCTACACACATCTTAGATAACATTTTTTTTATGACCTCTAAGATGTGCAGGTTTCCTCACGATGTTTTCCTTCACCGTTATAGCAAGTGATATTTAAACTTATAAGTTTATAATTAATATAAACTTACACTAATCATACCAATATTATAAAGCGGAAGAGTTTGTTTGTTTGGTTAAACGCGCTAACCTCAGGAACCACTGGTTCGAATTGAATATTATTTTTATGTTGAATAGTCCATTTATTGAGAAAGGCCATAGGCTATTTAACATCACGCTGTGACTGATAGGAGTGGAGCAGCAATGATAAATGATGCAAAAATCGGAAAATATTTAAAATCTTTGTGATACACTGATTTCCGTGCGGGCGAAGCCACGGGCCCTGCTAGAGGAAATATGAATGATTTTTCTAATAACCTAGATAAAGATGAATAAGGACATTGAATATACATGTACTATTAAATAATTTGCCAATTGGTTCACTACTTATATGCCTTATATATGACGTTTGTCGCCTATTTTACAGTCCAGATGAACCCAATGTATTGCATTTGAACGATTGGGTAGGGGCCAGAAATTGGCATGCAAAATCTAAGGATGCGTGGACTAAATAGTGACTAAAAGAAATGATCCTCCTTCTATTAAGTCCTCGGCACGGAAGGGTAACTTCTTGGCGGCCTAATCACCGCTATTATCACAACAGAAATACTTCGAAATTTTAAATACGCGTATTTTCTACTCAGTGTCATCATATTATGATATTAGAGTCGGAAAATTGTGACTAAATGTCACACCCAACAACTCAAGCTGCATTTCCTATTACCACGCTAGAATAGAGCAATTACAAGTCTGTATACAATCAATTGTTTGAGTGTGTTGCAGCTCCCGGCCAGATTATGAAGAGTGATGGTGGACACGCGCCCAACTTCCTTTTGTATACAAGAATACGTTTATTACATTGTATTGTGCGTTGATAAGGAAATACAAGAATAGGACTAGTGAACATTGAATAATCTTTAACTGTGGCTTGTAACTGGTATCGTATTGTTGAGTAAACTTATTAGTGAATTATTACAGTTAATTTTACTTATGTAGCAGTGATAGCCTAGTGGTTTGAAATTTAGTTGCTCACTCTGAGAGACCGGGTTCAAGTCGGAGCGCGCATCCCTTTACAAAATGTGCGTTTTAGGTTTAAACATCACTTCCTATAATGGTGAAGGAAAACATCGTGAGGAAACCTGCACACCTTAGAGACTAAAAAAATGTTTTCTAACTTCTGCCAACCGGCAATTGGCCAGCGTGGCAGACTATGGCCTCGACCCTCTCATTCTGAGAGGAGACTCGTGTCCAGAAGTGGAACGATAAAAAGGGTCCCGAGGACAATTAATTTTGTTAGGGTAATTTGGTTTGGTTGGGTGTTTGTTAAATCTTCACTGAATGTTTCCATGGATATGCTTCTACTTTAAAGGTGAATTAAACGTCCAAAGAAGACTAGAATAAATAGGTAATAGACAAACCTTATAGCGGGTTTTAACGGGAAGAACTTTGCTCTATGACTTTTGACAGTTATTGAAAAAAAGTTGTGTCCAGTATCAGGACGCTAATGTACTTACATTTTATACAGAGTTGTACAAAATATTCTAACTGTTTTGTATTTAGATTTATAAAACATCCTTTACATAAGAAGTTCCTGAAGTCGCCTTTGTCAATTTTAGTTTTATTACTGTGGCTTTGCGATTATTCTTATCATCTCAGCTCTAATACGTGTCCAAAAATTAAATAATAACTTTAGTATAATCGGAGATAAATGTAAGACGGTGTGTTATGTAACACCTAAATAATAAAATAAAACACCTGTACACCTACACCTTTAGTTACATTTTGATGTTTAACACGAATATTAAATATGTAATATGTATAATATTTGACATTTAATATCTTTTTACGAGGTATCATTACGTGCTAAAGTGTTAACGTATATCATAATTTGTGTTTACGTTACTTTTAAAATATTTAGATCCAATTTACGTGATTATACGTCGTAAGTTTTTGGACATAAATCACACCATGCCATCGTGCATTCGTTAGGTAGACGCGGTTGGAAAGGTCTTAAAACACGATTAATCATGATAATCTGACGCGTATCAATGTTTACAGGTTTAGCGGATTTGGCAGATTAACTTTTCAGTTTTAAACCGCCTTCTCTAAAGACAATAAGAACCTTGAGGAGTTGACGTGCATTGGAATTTGACAACCTTCACCGGCGTATGGGACATTATGCTGACGTGTACAGTTCAGAAACCTTACGTCATTGAGTAACGGCCGCGGACTTTTCTCGAACATTCGATTTTGCATTTCAATGGTTTGTGTATCTTTTCTTTACATACGCTCATTTCTTTTTTTATATTTAAATCTGCATATCTTATCATTGTGTGGGGTCTATTACGAGAAAACAAAAGATAAACTTAATCTGAGTTAGTTTAAATATGTTTTTACTTAACATGTGATTGAATGAACTAACAAAGCTAAAATAATTATAATATGTATTATAAGAGTTGATGTATTTAAATGCATAATTATACAGAAACGTATAGACAATATGTAGACAGATTTTCGAAAAATCTTGCCACCTGGCTCGGGTCGGGTCAGTAATTTTATGAAGGCTGTTTTCGTAATAAATCTGTTATTTTTTGTATTAAAATATGTGTTTTATGGTAATTTGCGAAATATTTCTTTAGGCACAAAGAATGTTGTGGAATTAATAAAATCTTCCCTTTTGGTTAATTCAGCAAAACATCTCTAACTTGATAGGTACTACCTACGTTCCGCTCTTTTGTGATTTTTAGTTGTTTTTTCTTTGTATTTTGTTTGTCTTTTCTTTTATTTGTCTTTGTATTATGTTAAGACAATTTGATAAACCGTAGAATTGTTACCATTAACCTCTGTGCGATAGAATATGTTTTGTAGCTTTAAAATAAGTAACATCACGCCTGTAATCCCCGAAGAGGTAGGCGGAGGAGTGTAGTACCTACTACACGCCCACGTTTCACCAGTTACGTTTAGGTCTCATTATGGAGTAGGTGGTAAGCCTATTGCCATATATTGGGCAAAATATGTCAAGATAGATCAATACACATTGGGAAGTATTACCGCGTGAGGAGTACTTTGGACAACAGCCTAAAATAATACGTACACAAAGCTCTAATCAGTAACCTGATTTATTTCATAAGAGCAACTGATGTTTATAGATAATAATCATATCAATTTTGTCTGAACGCTTTATCGCTTGCTTTACGGTTTTATATGTACTGTGGAGCACTTTAACTTCGCGTTAAAGAGAAATGACCCATTTACGGTCAGTTTAAATTAATTAAATGTAATAACCGGGTTGTAGTGTGTGGACACGTCGCCCATCACACATGTAAAAGTGTGTACAGACATATATTTATTCGTCTTAAATTGTTCTTACTGTATAATCATGGTTGCAGTTTAATTACAAATATTTTATTTACTATTATATTAAAAGCTTCGTGAGCAACTGTAGCCTACGGGCAGCAGTATAAGCCATGGCAGAAGCCGTGATCGCGATTCCCAATCCGCACGCCCAACGTGGGCTAATGGGCTTTAAACCCATCAGGGGAGGCCTATGTCCAGCAGTGGACGTAGACAAGGTGGATGATAACTACGAGCAACTGTATACACGATCCAATTAATTGTGTACCGGCTTAACTCACGTATATTTTTTTGGGATAGCCCCCCCTAGTTTCTCATCTACGTTGTTTTATAAATGCTTGCTGCCTACAGGTCTGGTGACTGTATAAAGAAGTACACAAGATGTATCTAGTTATACTTCTAGATAAGCATGCGTATCAGAATTTGAGTAGGACTATACCTAAAGTTTAGATGCATGTAGCTGACCACCGTTCACCATCGAAAGTCTGTATTAATCCGTTGGAAATATTTTCACAACGTAACTTATAGATTTCACAAAGCGCGTACACCGGTTGCTTATTTGCTCACAATGCCCTTCGAGATCGGAGTACCTCTTGTCTCGCCGATGACGAATTTAAAACAAAAGTGGAACAAGCTTGGTCAACAACGATAACGTCACTCTTATCACTTCACTATTTACGTTTTCTTCGCATTTTTTCACGTATTTCCATTCGTAACAATTAAACACAGAACCGCCTGTATGTTAAGCGATTGTCCTTTAATACCACTGAGTATAGATTTAATGCACGCTTTTTAATATTGTACATGTATAAACAATGTCAATATGTGCTAAAGGTGCACACATTGATTTACTTCTGCGAATAATTCACACTGTAGAAAACTATTTTGATAACTGAGGTGTTTATCTGTTTTTAGCTGATAAGATATTGGTCCCTCAAGGACTGACTTGCGAGCGTACCTGCCGGACTCAAGTAGGGTGTAGGTAATGCACTTAATAACAACCGATAAACCTAATTAATGTACTTAATTATATTCTCTGATCTTTAATGATCGATTTATGGGAATTTAAAATTGCTTTATAAAGTAGGATTCAAAGGAATGATGTATGCGTCTTGATAACATGTCAAAAACAGCAATTTATTTTTAAACGGTTCTGTGATTAACTTTAAATACAACATACTGCACTTTTATTAGCTTATTTTAAATCGTTTCAAATACACATCCCTAATCTTACTAGAGATCACTTATGACTGTTACCTACTCATTCGCTAATTTATTAATATCTATATTATAAAAGTATTTATGAGATAGAATAACAATACAAAAAGGTTAGGTGTATCCTTGATCTTACCATAAATGTAACAAGTACGTATTTCAACGACAACGGTGAAATATGACAGAAAAATTACAACAGTAAATAACATTCAAAATTTTTGTTTATCTTGCCCAATCAATTTCATCAAATCGTTATCTTGTCAAATTAGGCCTATGCGAGGATGCCTAGTCAGATGATAAACATACATGTGTAAAAACATACTTATTTTTGAAGATAATTGTAACCAGATTCACAGATCAAATGCTCATATTCGTCACACAGATATTTAATCTAGATTGGAATCGAACCTACTACTCCGACTCAGTAGTCACTATCCACTGAACCAATCATTATATGATATAATCATACTTTCCTTATGTCAGTGAAAGCCAATGGCTAAGCAATATACCTGATAAAAGCACATAGCTCACAGACATTAAAAGAACTTATGAACAACCGGACCCACAAATAGGACTATAACAGACGAGGATGCAATATTTTCGCCAAATAAATTCAAAAGACAAACAATGAGTTTAACTGAGTATAAATTGTGTTATTACTGAAATTATAGACAGTTTATTTCCTATCAGTGTAAACTGCGTATCAACCTGAATAAGTACAAACAGCTTATCAATCTGAATAAGTATAAACTGCATATTAATTTGAATAAGTATCTACTGCGTATTAATTAGAATAAATATAAAAACTCACCTGCACGTATCCGATCTGAACACCGTGCTGTGCCCAATCGAGCTGCTATACGTAGGTATTCTGTGAAGGCTAGTTTCTGGATGTATTTGCGGTGGTCTTAAAAACGCACTACCCCCATACCCCACACTCAGCATTGGGGATTGTATACTTGAGCTATCGAATACACTAGTGTCATCTGTTTCTTCCTCGATGACTCCCGGTTTGTAAAATATTTTCCCAGTGGATAAGGCCGGTGCAGGTCTTGCTTCCTTCTCAACTACATCTTCCTTCCTTGCCTGCATTTCATAGGAAACGGATGGTTCTAATGCCATCGTTCTGACGTATACTACAGTCACGATATTAGGTCCAGTCTTTTCACCAACATTGCAATCGTGTTTCTGTTAATATGTCGTCGAATGTTCATGTTGAAATTTGTTTTTTGCTTCAATATTTCAGTCTTTATCAGCTACAGCCTCTGGAAAACGAAAACGATGGTAAATTACAAAATTAATATAAAAAATTGTGGAGGTATTTGTCTTAATGACCAAATTGGAAGGTTGTTATTAATAAAGTTCACATTTGTTTACGGTCATGTTCACAAACCCTTAAAATTATTTTATAAGTTTCATATTAATTTGCTTCATATTATAAGATAATAATGTAAACGGAAACAAAGAATAATACGTATTATTAATATTCCAATTTTTTTTCTTCATTCAGATATTACGTGAAAATATTAAAAAACAAATATATCTTGCGATAAATTGCTATGAATATACTTGTGAACAATTCTATAGACGGCATTAAGACCTCTTTGTTAACAGACAAAGCTGTTAGCAAAAGTGTTTATTGCATTAATCTTATGAACTACCGACAATTTACACAACGAGCTAATCTAACACTACCATTCCAGCATTCATTGTTGAATTACAATTTTTTATGAAGACATTATGTTCCTGGCTATTATGAACTGTTGATTGTGCTAACACATTTTAATAATTTTAAAACTCTTTACATTTATTTAAAACAAAACGTCAGCCTATTGCTAAAAAAAGGAAATATTGATCATAGACCTAACATTTCTTAAACTACCGACATCTGTTGACAAGTAGATGAACTAAAACAAAATTATAATGCTTCATTTTTCCGTTTTAATTTTAAATAGCTAGTGACATCTGTTGGCCAATAGCTGAAAGTTTAAACGAGATAATTAGGGATAATTACGAAATCCTGATTAATAAATTACTGTTCTATTCTATTGTACTATGATTGCGTACTGTGCACTTGACAGTTAGCATTAATCAAAGAGGAATTCTGTTTATTGAAATGAACATAATTTTTATAGTATGAATGCATATATGAATATGCATATTTTTCTTCGAAGATGTTGTTTTCAACGAATACCTATATTGCATAATTATACCAGTACAAATAATGGTTAGAAACATTATAAAATATTAGTATAATCGGTACTATATTAAGATGTTTGCATTATTTTTCTTTATAGGTGACGAATCTTATTCCATGTTACCAATAATTTTCGAATTTAATTCGAATTATAATTTTTACATTGTAATCGCCATTAATTCTGAATGAGACCCGTCTTATCCTTTATTCCTGCAGCTCACAACCTAGTTGAAGCTCTAAATATAGCTTACGCGAATCTCAGATCCGTGCAACATGATAGCGACACTTGGCACGAGCGGTAATTCCCGGGATTCAAATTCTTCCGTCGTTTTGACACGATACGTCCTTGCACTTATTAGGAAGTACCTACTCGCTCCATAACAACCACCAGCGGATGCCTGCTTCCTCCCACAACACTCCGCATTACTGCGGAAACCCTCGTGTAATGCTTAACCTTATTTACGTTATCTTACCTTAAGAGACAGCGTTAAGGAAAAAACCTATTTAGTTTTTAAAACGTTCTGTCATAATACGAGAAAGTTCGCGCAATATAAAGCTGAACCTGTCCCGGGGTAGTCCCTTGAAAAGCGCAATCCGTTAATCTTGCAGTATAAGGGATATTTAGCTCATATGGAATATTCGTAGTAGATATATACTGAAGAAACAAATCGAAAAGAACGTAAATCACGCCTGTAATCCCCGAAGAGGTAGACAGAGGAGTGTAGTATATTATCATATTTCACCAGATACGTTTACGTCCCTTTATGGAATAACAGGTAAGCCTCCTGCCATACGCTGGGATGAAATCCAGACTACAGATAAAATCTAGACAGACATTATCTACTACAGACAGAATCTGAATGACAGGGTCGAACTACTACTAGGAATTTCAAGTTAGAAAAACCCTATACTATCTGACCCGGGAATCGAACGCAAGATCTCTCAATCAGCAGTCGTTCTAAAAGGTCTTGATATTGCGCTTTTTAACTCGTTTTATTTAGGTCCAAATATTTACTTTTGTCTCTAGTTTGTCCTATTATCATTTCGCATTATAAACATAACATCACGCCTGTAATCCCTGATGAGGCAAATGAGTGTAGTACTAAACCCCCACGTTTTATCAGTTACGTTTAGGTTCCATTATGGAGTAGGTGGTGAACCAGTTGCCGTATATCGGGCACAAATTTTGCATCACATATTTACAAAATCCATTATAATTTTATTAGTAGGTAGTAATTAAGTGTTTTAATATTATGTACCTACTCGCGTAATATTACAATGGAATGTAGTGTTTCTGTCATAC
>DWEO01000221.1:0-10750 GCA_018245995.1 Pyrrhopyge telassa croceimargo
GTAGATTATACGAACGTTATTAATGAGTTTCACAAATTGCCCAGTAGCATCGTGACAGCTGTAGTTGTAGAGGGGGGGATGGGGGAGGGGGTGTATAAAGGCTAATATAAATTGAAGTTAGCGAAAAAATCCAAACACTTTTTTCTGAGCTCTATATTAAATAACTATGCGTAGCAATTATTCAAAAGTTTATTTCAAGCGTCGATCCGGTCCTCGTGGGTATTTTTTATCCTTATTGCTATATTTGACTGGCTCGCTACACCGCTGGTTACTTAACTGAATTATAGAGCTGGGGATCCTGGGTTCGATTCCCACCCAGAAGACATTTGTGTACCAAGTACAAGTATACTTTGAGGGGCTATAAAAATAACTGTTTATGTACATATTTATATGTAAAAATGTCGTTCATTTGCCTTATGATCACCAGAGCGCAAACACCATCGAATTTGGATTCAGATAGTCGTGTGTGGAAATGTCCTAACTTATTCATAATTTATTTTCATTGTTATAAACTATGAACACATAAGAATAGTCTTTACTATGCATATGTGGAGACAAATATGAATAATACTAGTTATAAGTTGAATAGTTACTACAAATAAAAAAAGTAACAACACGCCTGCATCCACGAATAGGTAGGCAGAGGAGTGTAAATACTACACTCCCACTTCTTACCAGTTACTTTTAAGTCCCATTATGGAATAGTTGGTGAGCCTATTGCCATACACCGGGCACAAATCCAGACTCCCAGCCAGTACTAGAAAATCTAAATTAGAAAAATCTAACAGTACTCGACCCGGGAATCGAACCCAGGACCTCTCGATCGGCAGTCGCGCTCGCAAACACTCGACCAACAAGGCAGTCATGAAATATGTGCTACAGTGTTTATGCATTTTTGTGATACATCACCAATTATAATCATACAAAGATTACAAAGCATCATACCATTGAGCGTAAGATAGTGTTTGATGTTGTCAGGTGGGATAGAACAATTTATAGTACACCGTGTGAAATGGTGTACCACAAATATGTGAGTTTTATGTATTAATTTACATAGCGTATTGAAATATAATTTCAGAACCCATCTTTATCTCTATCATTTCTAAAACTTTGCCTAAGTTTTGCTCAGTTGAAACTTCTGAACATTAAATATAGTAACAAGAAATTGGACATTCCACCTCTGATTCACCAGCCCGAAGTATTTGACTTGAGTTACTTACTGCCGTGTTTAAATGGGAAACAGTGGACTACTTTGGCTTCGAAAATTGAAGGTGATGAGGAAGTTTTGATATTGGTGAGTGATTGTATATTTAAATATACCTATTAAGATATATAATAGAGAATTATTTAGAACTATTTTAGATGTGATAATGAACTACATTATTCGTTATGTCTTTATTTATATTCTGTTGAAAGATTTGAATTTTTTAATATATCGTCATCATTGGCTCTCCTCATTCCAGTTGGACCTAGATATCTCTGTTTGAGAAAGATTAAGGCTATAATCTGCCACTCTATGTTACCAACCCATTTATGTGTACTATATCGATGTATATAAAAATTTGGTTTACCTGCATTTTATGGAGGTATTACGAAATTTATGTCATTTTTAAATTGCAGGATAACTTATTATTGGCAAAAACTATGGCATTAGAATTATTAGAGTACAACAATATTGATCATTATAATGTGTCGATGGAAACAAAATCGCATATAATAAATAATATTGCTTCTAAACCACATGTTATACTATCCAATGAATATTACAGTAAAGTATTATTCCATAATTTGGACAAGTCTCAAAGTAAACAAATTGCGAAAGCCTTAGTAAAGTTATATTTAAGTAACGCCGATGAAAGCTTATTTAAGCAACAAGGAATATTGAATCATACATCATTGTTACATGCGCTTGTTCTTGAAACCGCGAAAACGATAACGAAATGCTTCGATAATGCCAATTCTTTGAGCAAAGCATTAAATAGAACAGATTTCGATATATCCGCTTTTGTGACAAATATTAATGTAGAAGAATACTTTAAAAATATGACAATATGTGTTGATGTTCAGGAGCAAACTATAATCGACTGTGTGGAAATATTGAAACAGTTGCAAATATATTATTTACAAGAAAATTATCAACTGACCGCCATCTTTGTTTTATTGGCTTTGAAGAGATGTTTCCAGATGAAAAAGTTACGACGGAGCATTGACTATACTATACAGAGCATTTATGAAATAAGTCCAAAGTACCCAGATATATACAAATTATTTCCAGTCAAATATATATTCTCGTTTGAACCGGAATCTTTACTAACTTTGTTGACTTTAACTATTAAGACTTCTAATAATTTACTTATTGTGAAAAGCATTTTAGAATTGGCTGTAAAGAAAGTGAAAACTGATTGTGAAATTATCAAAAGTATAGTTGAAATCCTTCTCTTCAAACATAAAAGTAATTGCTCGGATATTTCAAGCATTGAATATTTCAGTGATCCTGTATTTCAAATCAGTTGCATTGTCCTGCCTTTAATTGCAAAGGAGAAGAAAGCAATAACAACGAGCGCATTTAGGTCAATACTAGCGAATTTACAAGAGAAATTAAATCAAGCTATGTTAGATTGTTTCAAGAACATCGATTTTACTAATAATAAGGATTTGTGTGTTGAGGACAAAGACAACATAGATGACAGTATAATGAGTTCTGACAATACGCCGGCTATACTAAACGCGATGGGGGCGTACACTTTGACTTTAATGAAATGTTGTGAAACCACAGACGCAGAAGAAATAAAAAACCTAAATTGTCTTTGGTCTGGACTGAAATTCTTTGTGCAAAATGCGGTAAGTGTAGATAGTATCCAAAATTATTTATGAATTTGTTGTTACTAGTCAACATAAATTAAGAACCTATTCCCGATAGAAACATCTTATTTGTCAATATCTGGCTACAACATCCTTCAGACTAAAACAATATAGCTATACCAGCTGAAAGAAATGCTACTATAGCAGTAATAATTTACCTGAAAATCGCTTGCAATCTGCAACAGCGTCACGGACCACGGCTACGAGCGCTACGCTTATTCCATAATTAATTACAAACTATTCATCTGTATTAAAACTAATAAAACACAAAATGCAACACTCCTAACATCATTTACAAACCCAACGGCGCGTCATATATTTGTCAGTTATTATGTTGTAGATAAAATCGGTCCAACACACGGATTCCAAAAGACAACACGTAGAATCATCCGTACAACTGTTAAACGTCACTTTGAGGTACATAAAAAAATTGGAAACCCATGAAGTTTTCCAGAAGAAAGAGGATTTTTTCCAACAAGTTTGGGAAGGTATCAAGACGAGGTTGTTAATCGTATTCGATGTAGGATCCAAGAAGAAACGGTTATACAACAATTCTTTGGACGATATTAGTGTCACCTTGAAGTTTTTATCAGAGCTGTCATCGGTGGAGTGTTTTGCCACTTTTATTTCTGATTTGGCGTCTTTGTCACAATTAAAAGTAAGTATATAGCAGCTAACCTATCGTTAAATATAAAACAAGGACTATTATCTCAATATCATAGAATAGACTAACAAAAACGACTAGCAAAAAACTTGTGATTTCGCGCCAAAATACGATTAAAAAACACATTTATCTATGGTTGCTTTTTATACGTTGTTTCCAGAAACCGTCGATAATACTGAAGAATGAAAAAATAACTAACTCTCAAATAACAGCACATAAAGTATCGAAATATATTTGGATACATTGTCTAAAAGCAAATATAGTTGGACCGAAATGTGTTACAATGTCGAAGTTAATGTACCGGAATATAAAAAATATTAAAACATGGATACATCAACATTACGTAGATGTTCAAAATGAGGGAGACAAAAAAATCAATCCCGCTTATAATACCATGGATTTTTCAAGAGAGGATGATAACGCAGTGAAAGTCATTAAGGTTGATGATTCAATATGTGACCTGTTGAAAATACATTTAGACACTCTGGCTGAAGTAATTTTGGCGGCTAAAAAGGTTCGTATAAAAACCTAGTCGTATGCTGCAGGGTCGCCGCCCATTTATATTCCACAAGAATAGCAATGCGTCTATGTCCAACGATAGAAATGATAGATAAATAGACTAACTAAAATAACTGTATCATACTAACATAAAATATGGACTTCACTAATTTATACTAATACATTTATTCCTGTAGTACTATCCAACAGTCATTCCTGCAATACTACTTGAGGTTAATCATAAAAGGTCATGAGCAGTAGCAGTCACTTTCAGTTCGGAGGGAGATATAATTTAACGTGTTTGAATTTTGGGCTTGAATTTTTGTTTTATTCGCTATTAAAGGCGTACACGTTATACGCCGATCACTTGACGTCCAATATAGATATTTGTGGAGCGACGACTTTGACGTAATCCAAAAGGATTAAACGTTTAATGTACATATGTTCCATAGGCATTCAGATCGTAATCATGAAGTACGGATTAAAAGCCAACAACATATGTTGCTTAAACAATATATCCAAGCCGCACGCCCAGCGTGGGGTTTACGGGATAAACCATCAGGGGCGGCCTATGTCCAGCAGTGGACTTCAATAGGCTGACGATGATGAATACACGTTGACGTATCTGTCATTGCAGTTTGACAATTTCCCTGCAATTGGCGCCAATTCACAAGCTGTCATTTTTTAATGTTGCTCGTTAAACTTTTCAGATAACTCTCGATTATAAGTTCGTAGACGCGACATTCGAACTGCAACACCTCGTGCATCATATCATGGGGCGGAATACTTTGGATGTGAGGTGCGAGATCAGCTGGCGAGCGTTCTTCGGCCTGTACGAAGGCTGTTGTAGCGTTTTAAACACTTTGTTGTTATCGAGGGAGGAGCTTTTGGAAGACAGGTTTGTGTTCTTGGGATATGTTTTTTTTTTTTAAAAATCATCAAGCCTGTAATACCCGGTAGGCAGAGGAGTGTAGTACTACACTCCCACGTTTCACCAGTTACTTTTTAGGTCCCATTATGGAGTAAGTGGTGAGCCTATTGCCATATATTGGGCACAAATCCAAACTCCGAAACAGTACTAGAAAATCTAAATTAGAAAAATCTAGAAGTACCCGACCCGGGTATCGAACCCAGGACCTCTCGATCGGCAGTCGTACTTGCAATCACTCGACCAACGAGGCAGTCAATTTAAATGAATAAGTATGTATATATATTATATTACATCGTCACGCGAGGATCCTCACGGGATAAGCAGAGCGCCAAGTATTAGCCTTGCAGAACTGACGTGCCTCATCGACAATCTCTCTTACTAGGTGCAAGTCAGTTTCCGGTTGAAAATACTAATGAGCTATTTACCTACAGTCAATTCGTCAAGGAACACTAAGCAGTGCTTCTGCTGGCAAGCATCACGAAACTGATTCGACACGACCCAGTATAATTTCGTTTCCCGTATTAAAAAACAGGGAGAACAATTCTTTGATCGCGCCGCTCGTTTGAGTTTTTAAGGCTACCGGAAACCCGTAAAAGCGTAGATTCTGTAAGCACGGACGTTTTTACCTCACTGCCTACTTAGATCAACGCACTCGGAATTTTATTTCTTCGCCGAGACTGTAGTTCTAGATTTGTTTTTTATGTTACGTATGTCTACTTGCACAGGGCGCTAACCCGTGTATTATACAGTTATAATTTATTAAGTTACAAGGCCAGTTCATTTATTTTCCTAATTTTCATTTCGAATTTTCATATTTCTAACTTAACAATAAAAAACTTTCACCTATGTTACCTGACGGGTTAAATTTCACAAAAAATCCCCATTAACGCCATATAAAGGATCGTTGTGTAAATTTTATTTATAAAGCTAGTACTTTTAGCTGTGTATTGATTAATTATTCAGTTCGTCATTTTGTTCCTTTATATACTTAAATACATCAATAAATTGGACCTTCATATGAGAATACTTCACAAGTACAATATAAATAAACTCTTCTGATAACATTTTCTTATTACATTTGTATATAAATATGTATCTATTAGACGTGTATATTGATTATTAAATAAATTATATGCGCAAATCGTACCTTGTTTATTTATTATCCTGAAGTCATCTTCTGGTAGCTCGCCCTTGCTCAGAGCGCTGAGAAGTATCAACGCAGCAACTTTATATACACTGGGCCACATTTTGTCTAGTAGCACTATTAAATCTGCAAAGAAAATATGAAACAAATTAACTACATGATACAGCTGACTGCCTCGTTCATCTAGTGATCTAGTAGTTTTGCAAGCACCAGACTTGGTTCTATCTCGGGTTTTTCTAACTTGAAGTTCCCAGTAGTAGCTCCAAGTCTGGATTTGGAAGCAGCACAAATGCATACTCAAAGCCACTACTAGAAATTTTTAGTAGAAAATCTAAATTACAAAAAACCAAGAGTACCCGAACCGGGATTTGAATTCATGCACTCTCGGTCGGTAGTTGCGCTTACAACCAATATCTACGACCAATGAGGCAGTTAATAATATATACTAATTTAATATAATATTTCTGTAATACTGAAGCTTATAAAGTTAATACTCTGAGGGAAGTCCTTTGGTCAGTTACGAACGGCAACATACAAACTTATACGAGTATTTACAAACACAAATAAATAAAAAATATTTTGTATGCAATGCAATCTAGCCATTAGGCGAGCCACATTCCAACAACTAATTCCAGAATGTAAATCGTTAGTTGGACTGTGATATCTAGAGAAAGTAAACTACAATTAGTGTGCAGCGACTTGCGAGAAATGGGCCCGAGCTAAATAGAACCTCAGATTCATACCCATGACATTATGCCAATTAAATGATAAATTAGTTAATCTCACATACATGTTCGAAGTAATATGACTATCCTACATCCCTATGATATAAGTGACATAGAACAAAGACCGCTGCGAATTCATACTTGTAATATAAGAATAGAGCACAATTATAGTAATAAAAATTGGCATTAAAATAATAATAAACTATACGATATCGGAATGATTGTACGTATAAAGATGTTTGACTATATTGACTGCAGAAATTGATGTGCACTTTAAAATAAAATTGTTATAATTATATTCATAACAGAGAAAGAAATTTGGTAGAAATCTAACAATATAATTAGTTTTTGTGTAATTACGTCATACAACTTTCTTTGATCTCGAGCGCGGTCTGAAAGTGTAAAAATATGTACATATTGTTATTTAAATAGAAAAATAGAAAATGACTCTTTATTTTCGGGTGATGATACAGAATGTAAAAGATACATTTTATTCCCATACGATGATACAGAAGATAAAAAGATGCATTTTATTCCCTTATAGAATGTAACGGGGGTACCTACATAATATTCTATGGCATACAATAAGTAACACTGCCTTTGCAACGACAAATGCAGGTTTACGAAATTATGCATTAAACGTAACCTCGGTTCATCATCAGCGCAACCATCACCAACCCTTTTCTCACTCCATTGTTGGACACGAGTCTCCTCTCCGAATGAGAAGGGTTAAGGCCAGTCTGCCACGCTAGGTAAGTGCAGGTCGGCAGACCTTCAATAATAAAAAACTAAGATCCCACTGTACCCTATATCGAGTAGATATATTTTTCAAGTACAATGAAACACAATAACAACAGAATAAAATGTAATATAACACAGTAAAAATGCAGATTTGAAAAACATGTCGCTAAATGCACTACATTTATTACGAAGTCATAACAGGTTCGCTTCAACAATCCTTTCAACTAGCGACCATTGCAGCCGTGCCTTAAGAGTGGAAATAACGAAATTTTCAACAGCGATCCATATTATAATATCACCTGTCTATTAGCAATCGCTTGTCTATGGACAACGCTTGTCTATGGGCAGTACTTGTCTATTGCCAAATGTCTATCAACTGGCAAAGTGACAGACAGCAGTCAGTCGCATTCTTGTCGAACACGAGAACGGTGGTTTAAGTCAAATTGTTTTTGATCATTTGTATAACCATTTTCTCAATTGCAACATGACTTGTATTTAGTTTCCCACGAAACAAAGGCGATGTAAATTTTAACACCATCATTACGCTATTACACTTTACAATATAAACATTACAGTAACGTGTAAAATAATAGCACAGTACAGATTTGCTTGATATTAAATTGTTAGATTTTGTATTGACTGCGTCTATTGTCTTGTGGCTGCAAGCGTGATTGCTGAGCGAGAGCTCCTGTTTGATTCCTCTGATTCTTTCATTCTGATTACTGGTTTTTGTATCTTGAAATTTTCCAGTAGTACTAAGAAGTCTGAATTAGCGTCTGGCATATGCCAACAGGTTCACTCCCTATTACTGGGACTGTGAAAAGTGGATGTACTCACTCCTCCGCCTACCCTTAGTAGAAATACAGGCGTCACGTTATGTTATGTAGATTTTGTCTTATACATTTTAAAAAAACAACATCACGCCTGTAATCCTCGACAAGGTAGGCAGATTATTATACATTACTTTTTCCAAACTGACTTCTTGCAAATTCCGGCAACATTATGCGTTTTTGCTTTGTTTCTCAAAGATTTAAGTGAAAGGTAAACTATTAATAGTCATAATATGAACAACGTTTTACAAACGCCAAGACCGAGAAAGTACCTTTAACTATTCGAACCACAGAGATATCATACTAGAGTAGAGGAACCATAGGCAGGCCTGTGAGTGCGAGTGTCCAACAAATAATAAAAGAGGGAAGATGAGACACCCATACTATCTTTGACTAATCATAAAAAAAAGAGACAGATAAGCAGCCCCATTAGCTTTCTCTTTTTTTCGATGGATATTTTAGGCTAGCCCCCCTCTCTAGTATGATAATCTCTATGATTCGAACCACAAACACCAACAGTGGAATCTGTCAAATACATTACATACACAGATCTACTCCTGTAAGTGGTTATGACATCATTAACCCTGTCGCCCCACTCTTGGACACAAGTCTGCGCAGATTGCGAAGGGTTAAGGCCGTATTCTACCACGCTGGTCAAGGACAGGTTACATTGGTTACGTAATCTATAGTAATCGACATCCACGAATTAATATACGCAGTCGTCTTCACGCAAAGTAACATCTGATTGTTAGTAAGATACAAATGTCCAAATGCGTCTTTTTAAACTTGGTTTATACTCGTACATTTCGGAACGTTTATTTCTGCTGGAGGACACTTAATATGCCCTTAATTTTCCCCGACCCTTTTTATCGTTCCAATGCTGAACACAGGTCTCCTCTCAGAATTAGAGGGTTAAGGTCATAGTCTATTTGGCCATATTTAATAAGTAGATACTTTGCAATGTGAATTAACGTGTGAGTGTGGAGTGGAGAAGAGAGGTTTGTGGGAGGTCAAGAGTCACCTATCTTGGTGAAATAGGCCAGATACTGGCGAATGGTGTGGCGTGCAAGCGTGAAGAGTATAATGAACGTAGAAAAAGCACGACAGATCTGTATGGATAGAGATATTTTGCATACGGTGCTCACTACCTACCCCATGACGGACCTGGTGTGATGAGATATATGTAGATACATTTTAGAAAGAGCACATAAATCAGTACTATATAGTCATACAATGATTGGATCAGCGGATCTCGTTTAACTTTTTTTTTCGTCAACTTATAGTGTATATACGCTTAATATTTACACGCCATTAACAACACAACATGTTTTATTAATACGCAAAAAATTGCCACCTGTCCGTTGCAGATAGGGTTGTCAAATTTGGAAATTATACGTCAATGTTCAGTTAAACTGAATATGAAAATTAGATTAACTTAGGTTATTTATTTTCAGTGTAAAAGTTAAACAGACTAAAAGGTTATCGTTTCACGAACAATTCGAACAAACGCTGTGTGAACGGCCGTCAACAGAAATTACATTATAGACGCATATTTTAAGTGTCATTTAAAGAGCTAATATTATGTTATATATAATAGCACTTTAAGAAGCAATCATAACAACAGTTATAATAATTAGTTGAAATTATAATAATAAAAAAAATTTTGATAACCCTAAGGAAGATATAGCATAATGAACTTAGCAGCGTTCGTTCCAAATGGACGATATGTAATTATTTGGATATATTTTTATGACTTAATCAATGTTTACGGTCAACGACAAATTGGACGAGATATGGTTTATGCGGTTAGTACCAAAGTACCGACGCGCCTACATTCCATCCTACACAAATGAGGTATTTCCTCAAAATATTTTGAGTCATTATAGTTCAATTATATGTCGCTTAGGGTTTTTATGGGTAAGGTTCGTATGGTATGGGTAAGGTATGGTAATAATATTTCTAGTTCTTCTTCGAATAAGACTGTGTCTTACTCTGCAAAATTCATGGATATTATGATTAGGTGACGAAGAAAACATTAATATCAGCGGTTTCAAGTTTATACAAAAATACATTGCATTTATTACGTAAACTAACCTAATAATCTAACCTACATAATATTTTCTTATTCACTGACTTCTTAGTAACTTAAAACTAATAAACTGTTTGTTTATGTTTACCAAGACGGCTTCCAAGTTCGCTTCTGAATGCAATATATAGAATTATTATTAACGAAATTGTTTGTGACAATTCTGTGCCTGCATGTGAAGATATTACAATGAAAGAGATTGAATGGGCGATACGAAGTTTGAAATGTGGTAAGTCTGCGGGTATCGATAAGGTGTCTGCCGAAATGAT
>DWEO01000222.1:0-10746 GCA_018245995.1 Pyrrhopyge telassa croceimargo
ATACAATATATTTTTGCATGCTATGTTTGCCTATAATAGATTGTACATGTAGACATAAGACTCCTGTGTAAATCATATTAAATAAGCTTTCATGTAACAATCGTTGGCGAACTTAATAAATAAATAAATAAATTAAGTCATATCATTTTACTAAAGTGTTCCTTATATTCCAATCTTGTTGTATTTTATGGGTGCCAATGATCGAAATTTACAATACCAGTTGTGTTTTAACACTTTTAATATAAATAGTACATTTTTTAAACGATCACAATTTTTAGCAACTATTCATTTGTGTATTGGTATTCAACTATCGATATAACGCGCACGGTACATGCCTAGCGACCTAAATTTGTTCCCTATTCTTTAAGGGCGCCTCGTTAAGATAATAACTGCTTTTAATGCAACGTCTGACTTACGCACCTACATTTTGAGGGTTGCTTAATAGATTCTTTGGTTTAGATAGTTTAAAGTACTTTTTAAAATGAGAAAAAGAAAAATTCTCACTTCGAACTTAAAGAGCTAAGTATGTATGTATACATACATTATATTATTTACGAAACATGGCAACTTCTCCTAAACCGATGTATAAATTGGAAGAAAATGAGAAAGTTTCAGAACTTATGATAATATATTCTACTATACTTTTATATACGGTTTTTAAAATAATGACTAGTACTAATACAGAATAGTTATAGCGGATTGTTAACATGTTTACCAGTGATAGCCTAGCGGTTTGAAATTCAGTCTCACTCCGGGAACCGAGTTCAAGTCCTTGGCGCGCACCTCTTTACAAAATGTGTGTTTTAAGATTAAATATCACTATAACTATAACGGTGAAGGAAAGCATCGTGAGGAAACCTGCACAGCGTAGAGTTAACAAAAAAAAAGTTTTCAAAAATGTGTGAAGACTGCCAAACCGCACTCGACGCAATGACTTTAACTCTCTCATTCTGAGAGGAGACCCGTGTCCAGCAGTGGAACGATAAAAGGGTCGGGAATAAAAGATGTTTAGTCAACGCCATGCAGGTCTTTTATTTTATTTTGAGGGGCGGGGGTTCAAAAGGTACCCGATATTCTGGGAGAGATACCAAATGAAAGAGTACCGTGTCAAAAACATCATGGTAGTTTCACAGTGGATATGAAATAGGACACGAAATAAAATTACAATAATATAATAATTAAAAGTTTATTTAGTATTACATTCGTTATTCCAATCCATTTGGTCCATCTTGCACGCTCTCAACACAAACCACTGTCATACAAACAACTCGAATTACATTTTTTAATGTAATTTATTTACATTTATACAAATTAAAACATACTTTGTAACTAGTCAATATTTTTATTCTTAATTTCACCAAATAATTTCTCTACTTTTCTTCCCTCTATAAATATCTTTAAGGTAAGATAGCTTGAAAATACACCAATACAATAATTTATTTACACACTGTAACCATTAAGGCGTGACCACATTTATCTAAATTACTGGATGTAAAATAGTTTTAAAATAACATAATATCTATGTATATAAGATTTTCTTAATGATGAAGTTTACTTATACATGTACATGTACATATGTTGTACATATACGGGCTGAAGTTAACATTAATACTTATTTATTGTTTTATATAGACATCAACGGCCTGTATGCCATATAAGAATGCACAATAATAATAATAATTGTTAAATACGATATACTTGATGAAGCAGGGCTAAGTTGGTTATATGGAACAGAAATTATGACATTGTTTGTAGGTTGCATTTAGTAATGCAATTATAAATATGCCATTATAAATAAGTTTTATGTGATAACGCCTAAGTTTTTCATAAATTCTAAATACATTACAATACTTTTAAAAATAAACAGTTCAGATAAATGTTGTCGCACCTTTCGTTTCTATAAAATCTGCATTGGCTCATAACCGTTAATGTTACACAAGCATTTTGGAATATACAGTTATTTTATACAGTTATACATATTTCTATAGGTATGTTAATGCAATTCATTATTATTCTCATAAGCACCAATATTGGAATCGATAACGAAATTATAATATTACATTACAATATAGCTCGACTGAAGCATACATTTTATATACATAACTATGTACAACTCAGAGGACTCCAAGTTATGATAATAAACCAATAACTGACAACCTAAATATTTTAAGAGAAGGGAAAGATGAAATTAAAACTTCCATGAGTGATAATGTAATTAAAAAGCATGGAAATGAAAAGTAATTAACATTTCAAAGGAATGCTAAATACATATTTGTAAAATAATGATATAAAGGCGAAATAAATAATATTATATACTCGTAAACATCGTAATATGAATTAATGTTATTTTATGTTTCTATTCCAGTTATGAATCGTTTAGTTAAAGGCAAACGTTTAAATCAAACAGTGTATCATTGATTTACGGAGGATCGAATATGTTTCCGGTTTAAGTCATACCAAAGTGGAGCAAGTTGGAAATTCGAGTTAGCTTGAGTTGTATTTAACTTTCGACAGGAAGAGATCAACCCGATTGGTGTGGCGCAAGTTAGTATTTCACCTTCACATGTTTGCACTTAGACTTAGACTTAGACTTAAACTTAGACTTCCCTTTCGCGATTGCTCTTTTGTTGGCAGCTAACAAATTATGTGCAACTTGTTGGTCTTAGTATAGGAACTAGTGTCATTGTATGGCATACAAACATAATGCACTTTTTGGTATAGAACAACAAGTAACCACTTAGTGCATAATAAATAAATAAAAAAGTAATAACTATGCTTATTATATGTGCTCTGTGGTTCGAGTGGTCGCAAGTGTGATTGCTGATCGAGAGGTTCTGGGTTCAAAACTCTTGTCGGGTACTGTAGTGGATATTTCTAACTTAGATTTACTAGTGGAAAATTCTAGTAGTCACTTGAGGTCTGGGTTTGCATTCGGTGCATGGCAATATGCTAACCACTTATAATGTGGGAGTGTAGTACACTCCTCTGCCTACCTCTGCGGAGATCACAGGCATCACGTTAAATAATGCTTATTTCGCTATGTACTATGTAATTGATAATTAGTAAAAGCATAATGATTTGTTTGATAGGAGAACTCAGACATTTTAAAAGTAGTTATAATTCATTAATTAGGTATTAAGTACGAATATTAAAAATAAACCCGTGCATCAGTCGAAAACGTCTATGTAATGATTGAAAAACTAAATTACGAATTGAAAAATTAATATTGTACAGCTTAATAGTATTGAACAATTGGATTTTTTTTCAATGGAATGTTTCATTGATTCTCTGTATGTTTACTCTCCAACGGCACACATTACATCAAAATTTAAACAGTCATTACAGTGTTTATGCATTTTGTCGATCTCCAAATTATTGTAAGCAGTTGAATTTCATACACATATTATATCCATTGCACCTATTCCGGACAAATGTTTCAGTTCAGGTTTTGAGATAATGTACATTTTGTAGAGGGACAATATCACTTTTATCTACCATTAGCTCCATTTCAAATAATACACAGATAAGGTGATTTTCGTAGCTGGTTACCTACTAGCCCTTTCACAAATGACATCAGAATAACCGCGCATTATTATAACTCATGTGCCAACGCGGTTAAAAATAATCATGTAATGTTTTAACATTCACGAAATATTTAACTTAGTTTCAATATATTTTATGTGACACAAAATATCGTTGACAACGTTAATAGAGAATAGCTTATTTGTAAAAAATTGAAAAAAAAATTGTCCGAATCGGTTTGTTTGTATTTTTAGGACATTTATTTTTAATCCCTTGACCTTATATTTTCCTATATGTACCTAAATATGTACATTAAATGTGACGTAATTTAATGAATTCTATACATTACATTAAAATGAATGTAGTCCAATTTTTATCACGATGATGATTAAATCATATTTGGAACAAACATTTCGTTGAGTAATGATTAATTATTGTTTTCGTGAAAAACAACATTTCAAAAATAATACTGTGTAGATTTTCATATGAACAATTAAATCGTATGACTTTTGTACAAGCAACGAACACAATAATAAATAATGTGATTCAATCAACTGAGAATCAATAAATACAAATATATTAATGACATTAGTATGTATGAATGTATGAAAATCAAATTTGTAACGTTCAGTTACATTTCAATTTCTTATTGTTTTCGTGACTAATTATACAATTAATCGTCGATAAATATCGCTTAGGCATATATGTAGTTAATCTTAACTAAATAAAATTTTCATTTACCAAAAAACGTTTAAATTACATCAATTGCTAAAACTTACAGAGAGTAAGTATTCAGTTTTACATCATGTGCTATTCGATGAACTAAAATTAATAAAAGCTTAATTACACTTAGACCATTTTTTATATATCCACCCTTAATCCAAAAGCGGAGTTATTATTAAAAATATTCCCATTATTCTCAGCAAAAAAGCAATCTTTATTGCTTAGGCCTTCAGTTTCATATCTTTTGTTAAAATTTTTCATTTCTCGTCTGAACGCTGAATTAAATTATTCGCTAACGGATCAAAGGTTCCAAAAGAGGCAGATAACAGTGCAAAAGATTATGCATTTCATAAAGTTTTAAAGATAATCGTTGAACGCTTTTTGAATCTCTTAATAAAGACAATTATAATAGCAAAGAAACATTATATAATGAAACCTTACAAAGTTTTTAAACTTTAATTTAAATTTTGTCTTTACAATACGTCTTTCTGATGTTCATCAGCCTGTATATGAGCTTTACGGACATTCACAAATGTCCAAGGTGTCATCTGACCGTGAGAGTGGTACTCATAATTAAATGAAATAAAATCGCGCAATTAAATCAAAACATGTGGATAAGTTATAGGTATAAATACTCATCATGTGATAATTTTGGGCCAATAATAATCTGTTAAATCCATCACTTAATACAATTCAATATTTTAAACTTGCGTAGCATTCTCAATGGTATTTAAAAATGGCTCTTTGATATCACCAGAATTCCGTTTCCTCGGTTTAATCGGAGGGTGGGGTATTGTCATCGTTCTACCTAAAGTTCCACTAACTACATTTACACTATAACCTCGTAGATCGCGTGCGGGGTTTTTCAAAAGACTCTCGTTCTCTGCTAACGTCACCTTTAGAGGTCTTTGTTCTGTTGACTTCAAGGTTCTGGCTGCTGCATTCATCGAAATGGCTTGTAAGGCTAGCAACTGATTATGTATGTTAGGAGAACTTAAGCTGTTTCTGGGTATAGTTGCGTGTGGTGTACCAGGTGCAGGTGATGGTGCTGGCTCGATATCTCCTGATCCATCATTAAAATTGATCGACTTATTGATTGGACCTAAGTCCATCTCACTTTTGTTAAGACTGTAGTAAGTTGCACCATGGCCGAAAAACTTCATATTAAAGTTATCATAGTAAGGTATAACACCGTTTAGCGTCGAAAAGACTTGAGGGCGTAAGGAGTTATCTCCTAAGGTTACTCGTGGTCTCCGTGGTAAAGTCACGTAGCCTTTATGGTTCAAAAGAGGCATGGTGCCTTGGAAGGAGCATGGGTAATGTAATCTGCTGTACAGAGCAGAGTTTATTTGAGACACTCCGTATCCAGGTGACTTTATTGGACTTTCTATAGGTGCTGATGACCTGTCTTGCGATACAAAACCGCTAGCTGGTGATGCCTTTTGCGTACTTCCTCTAAGTGGAAAAGTCAGAAGATCAGGAGGGTATGCTTGATGTTCTTGGGACAATCTGTCTATAAGAATTTCTTTGGATATTTTTGGCAGTTCCAGTTCTGATTGTCTAGTGGTGTCTTCCGTTGATGCTGTAAAAAATAAATTATATGAAATTTTGTACTAAAATAATTCAACTATGAAAATCTATTTCAATTTTTTTTCTTCTCTTTATGCTCTTTATTTAGTCTTACAATTTGTTATTTTATTTAAAAGTCTCGGCCACTTTATTCCTAACGAATAATTTAATCTTTTTATATGTATTAAATATGTAAGGGAGAATTTGAAGATAATCAGTTTGTAATATTTCGGCTGCAATGCTTTCATATTCAAGATAATATTGCAAAAGAGGAAAACAATAAAGGTGCCTACATTCATCAATACCTTTCAAAACTATGAAAACATTCTAATATAACAAAGGCACATTTTAAAGAAAGCTTGAAACGAAATTTACGCGAAGAAAGTCTTTTGCAATAGGTTTTTATTCGCACCCTTTTTTCATGAGACAGTCGAGTCAGCGAAATTTTTCAGAGGAAATATTTTTCAAAACTAATTGCAACTCTTTGACATTCCGAAAATTTGGCACCGCCTCTGTTATTTAGTAACTTCAATCGAGCCTTTACAAAGGATGGTCGACCTCATTAAATTTTATGGTTGGTCGACCAAAGCATGAGAACTCTAACAATGTTTTATTGAAAATAGTTAAGTGTAATAAATTATGAGAAATAATTCAACCAATGCAGACACTGTGAGTGTTTCTGCAGATTTAGTGTTACCCCAATAAATCCATAATGGCGGTTTTAAAACATAAATCAGTTTGAAAGTTTGCGTTCAATTCCGCAGCTCGTTAACTATCTGCAATTCAATATAAGAGTCGGAGCTGGATTATTCTTTAACGAGAATTAAAAATGGATGTCTATGAAAGCTAAAAAATTTAATTGATATAATGAATTAGCAGGTGGCCATATGATTTTGGACGTTTCGCATCTAAAGCGAAATGCAGAAAATTTAGGAATAAACATGGTTTTCTTCATTCAGGCCAAATAAAACATAATAAGAGAGGAAGGACGAGTAAATATTTACCGGTTACTTATTCAATGCGGTAAAGCAATGAAAGGAAAATATTATGACCACGTTGAAAATAAAAAACAATGAAGCGTATGTTGTTTGAGCACATATTGAGCGGATAGAGATAATGGTTGCGAAGTCACAACGCTATTTCTCTATTTTCACGTGTCAAATAAAATATCGCTTATGTAAATTTTATAAGAGGTAAAAATAATATGACCCTCCTGATTTTATCTGTGAATCGTAAGCCTGTATGGTAGTTTTGTTCTTTGCGAAACTCATTCATTCGAAATTCATGTTTGCGCGTCGTTTCAATAGAATTATAGAAAGCTTTTATAGAACATAAAATATTTTACTGAAAATTTCGCCGTCTAAATTATTTTTATGATAGTCATTTTGCTTTCACAGAACTCAAAAGTTGTAAATTGTGCGAGCATTTAAATTCTTTGTCGTTAAGGTTGTGGAATGAAAAGCGGCTGTAGTACAGATCAACTACGTAATAATAATAGATATGACTGTGCGATTTCAAAGTTCTATGTGTACTTAACATGTTTAACACTCACCTAATACCAAATCATTATCCAGTAAAGTCCTATTAAGTTCTGACATCTCAGTGGCTTCGCTGGTTATGGACGGCGCTTCGTATTTTCTGGGAGGTTTTGATACTGGATTTATTTCTGGTTTTGATCCTTTTTCTACCTCTGAACCCACGGAACCTTCAATCAAAGCTTCACCATTAGAAGACCTGGTGTCAGTTTTGATTAGTCTCTTCAATTCGCTGTTTTGTGATGTAAAATAACAAACTGCAAGTATTCCTCCAAATATAATAATTATAGACGTTAAACACCCAATCAAAATAGCGAAAGAATCTGTATCCATACCAGCAATTGTACCAGGACCTCCGTACTTAGAGAGGGCTAGGATTATTGTCTTTTCATCTTTACCGCCTGGATTTTCGGCCACGCAAGTATAGTTTCCTCTATCACTATACCTCGAGTTGATTATGGTCAAATTCATCCACCGTATTAGATCCATTGTGTTTTCTGACATAGTGTATCGGATCTCTCCAAACGACCTCATTTCTATATTCTTTCCATTAAATCGCCATATGACTTCTGGAGTCGGATTTCCCACAACTTTACAAACAAGAGTAACGTTTTCATCGTAACTTTTAACAGTAGCGTCTGGTAGCGGCTCCAATATTGTAGGCCGGCAGGCAAAGTTAGATGAATCCAATTCATTCCAAAGTTTATCACGAATCGATGCTGGCTCGGCGCACGAAGTAGGCGGGGTGTATAAGTTATGACTGATCACCCAGTCTCTGAACGATTGCAAGTTGCAGTCGCAGCGCCACGGATTGTTGTGCAAATCCAATCCTGATAAATTCCTTAAACCCATTAAATTTTCTGGTTTCATATGACTTAAGTTATTGCCGTCAATTCTGAGAATCTTCAACTGTGGTAGGTTAACAAACGCCTTCGTCCCAATACGAACTATCTTGTTATTGCTAACCTCGACTTTCTGAAGGAACTTTAAGTTGCGGAACAGTCCGTCTTCTAACTTATCGACAAAGTTGTTGCTTAAGTTTATTAATCTTAGTTTCTCCGTGCCTTTGAAGGTGTCCGGATGGAGGTATCGTATGCGGTTCTTGGACAAATCTAATTCTATCATAATTGCTAAGGTCGTGAACGCTGCTTTGTGCACAACTTCTATACTACAGTCCTTAAGGAATAGTTTCTTAAGGTTAGTCAAACCTACTCTTTTGAATGCTTCTTGATGTAATTGTTGTAAATTGTTGTTGGATAAATCTAGTATTTGTATGTCACTGCTAAGATTCGCTGGTATAACTTTTAAACTTGAATTTGAGCAAATTGCAGCCTTGTTACCGGACTGCCACCGACAATCACATGGTCTTTGGCATTCTGTAGTGAAGTCAGCTATTGTCGTTGTTGTAAAGATAAGAGTGCAAGCAAATTTTAGCCATCTCTTCCAACATTTGTGAGCCATTTTGCTACGACGTTGGTCATTTCTTTGTGGCGGCGCATCCCTGAATTTTCTGCTTCGTGATCTGTAAAAAAAGCAAATAACAGTTTAATATGTATATTAAAAAAAATACGGGACCAGTCATTTTATATAATAGTTCATTTAATATGTAATGATTCTTGGATATCTGCTAATTATATAAAAATGTTATCACTATAAAAACATATTAATTTATTGTTAACTCTGTATGTCTTGTATACAAGTCATAAATATTTGATAAAAGAGGCAGCAAGGTGTTTAATAAACAATTATTTATTGCTGTACCTGTAGTTGAAATATTACTAATTAGATTTTTATCACTTTAGGCCCTTTAAATGTATATTTGCTTATGAAGTACTGTTGATTTTTTTGCAGTAAAACATATATTTAACAACGTAAAGACATACGGAAAAATATCTTTATTATATGACTCAAAATGATCATTATCATCAAAACTTTCGTCGTGCCACTGTTAGATAAGGGTTTTGTTTAAAAAATATGAAGGATTGAAATCGAAATCTGCAACGGTGCTCAAAATTGATATCCTTTATATGCCCTAGAGGTCTTGAGCACATTTCGTCACGTTTTCTTCGAGTATTATAGCGAGGGATATTGTATCTTAAAAACGCACATCAATTGTACTCAGATGTATATGCCTAATTTGAAACCCTACAACCTTGGAGTGTAGGCAGCCTAACTCAGTAGGCTGCCTTCACCTGCCTGCCTGCCTGCCTTAGGGTATCAATTACAAAATTACATTAGTTAATAATAAGCAGAGAATTTCGAAGTCGATTCCCTTTCGAGAAATATTAGACTGACAAGAGTCCGCGGACTTGTTTTCTCAAGTTGTTCGAATATATTTTCGATAAAATAGTTAATATGAAGAGAAATGTAGTGCGCTGTAATCCAGAGACACTGTTTACTCAATTAATTATTATAATTTTACCTACAGTCTGTTTATGGAGCTTAACGTAAAATTTGATGGAGATGACCAGTTATTGTTATCAAGAAATACTAAATCTCTAACGTTATAACTTTTAAAAATTGCACTGCCGTGTGGAAAATACTCGAATTTCAGCTGCTACAATTTTTCAGCCGTGATTTAATATGGTGGTGCGGAATGTCAGGTCGTGATTTCATTTTGAAATTTTCCACCAGGAAAGTTTTCAGGGAAAATGTTTCAGCTATAAATTACCTTTGTATATCCAACAATATGCTACCTTACCTGGCGTTAGAAGTTTATGGGAATTACAACTGTATTCCTTAGTAGTTAGGATCCAATATTGCGATAGGAAATACTTATAGACATAATGTTATTTAAGGAAAGAAAGAAAACCTGATTTTTCTAAATTATGCCCAGTTGAAATAAAATAGTAAAAGAACTCTCACACATACGATATATAAATACAGTATATATACTTATACGTATATATATCTATGCACCAATAAGACAAAAAATACTATTGCTTCGTCTACAAACATATTAAGTATTATTGCTACAAGTGTACGAGTTATCAAAATTTCAAACAATTTTCTATTTTTGTTTTCGTTAGTGTCAAGACGTTCAAAAACAGGAATTTAATTAGCATGACAATAAGAAACGATCACAACCCTGATTTTCAGTAAGCCCTATTCGGTTGACTCACGGTCATCATAACATTATAAACCATTATACTCGTATGTAGGTCTGTAAGAATAAAGATATTTGGCACTCGGTGACCTCTGCTTATTCCGTGATGAACCTGGCGTGACGATACAGTAATAGTAATACTAATAAATACATTTTTCATCCGATGTGTTGCAGAATGGTTAATAATACTGGCCCGTTGGCGCAGTAGTAGTGAACCCGATTATTGTGCCGGAGGTCCTGGGTTCGATTCCCGGGTCGGGTACCATTAGATTTTTCTAATTTAGATTTTCT
>DWEO01000223.1:0-10744 GCA_018245995.1 Pyrrhopyge telassa croceimargo
CCAGACTCCGAGCCACTACTATAAAATCTAAATTGGAAAAATTTAATAGTACCCGACTCGGGATTTGAACCCAAGACATCCCGATCGCCATTCGCGTTTGCATCCAACACGACCAACGAGGCAGTCAATATGATACCTAACATCCAAAAAATATCCTTCTAAATACAATCTCAAATATTACACTGAATTTTGTATTAAATTAGTTACTACTACTACTGTAGTTTATATTCGTTTTTTTTAATGTTTTCTTATTTCTATAAATAAAATGTTTCTTCACTTTTAATATCACAAGTGCGGCCCGCCTTTACTTCATTTTACCTAATTGTGGCCTTTGCCTGATAAAAGGTTGCCGACCGCTGTAGCAGACTATCTCCAATTATTTAAAAAAACCCAGGTTCATCAGTGGGAAAAGCAATCATTATCGCATTCAGTCATTCCAACTTACTTTTTCGTTTCCTTCTGTCTTATTTCCATTTTCGATGTGATTAGGAAGGAAATTCAAATGCGAGTACAAAAACCAATTGGATCTGCCGCCCAAACGGACTTTGCCTTTTTCTCTTCTGTGAGAGGCAAAGATCGAATTGAGTTTTTTTTTCAAATCCGTAATATCGCACTCAAAAGATTCGGCAAGTTGGCAGTACGCCTCGTATTTCGCAGTTTGCACTCGATACAAATTGTGGTGAGAGTCCCATAGTTCTGGCTTGTCCCTGTATTCGTTTATAAGGCGAATCACTTGCTCGTTCGTCCATTCCACCTCCGTCATCGTAATGTTCTTTAATAAAATTATTACTAACAGAAAGCGAAATACAAGACAAACAACCACGCCAAATACACACACAAATACGCCAGTAACCTTGTATTTTAAGTTATAACCATTTCATGTCAGAACGGCACAAGATTTCGATTTACGAACGTAATACTATAACTTAAACGAATAACGTAACATATAACGTAAACAAATAACTTAAATTGGCTTATTCTCGAGTAAAAAGAAATATTAATCCATGTCAATAACTGTTCTCAAGTTTTTGTCACGATCACCGATTAACGTGCAACGAATTCTAAACAATTGTTCTGGCGTTACTGTTCAGACTTCAAAATGTCAATGTTATATACTGTGTCTTACTCAATTCGTAAACATCTAGAAAACTCATTTCCAATTTCAAACTTTAACAAGCTTTATTGCTCGATAAATTCTCAACAATATCTAACTGTACAAAAAAAACCTTAGAAACAGGCGCTACGGTTCACTTTTAATTAACAGTTCTTCCGACGTTACAACGCGCGGTAACAGATATCGCAAGAATTATTCGAATTGCTTGCGCATTCGAACGTGAATTCGTACACGTTCGTTCTCTCGCGAGCGAGAAGGCAACTGGTGGCGCGGGCA
The DNA here is from genome assembly GCA_018245995.1 of Pyrrhopyge telassa croceimargo. Taxonomy (NCBI): domain Eukaryota; kingdom Metazoa; phylum Arthropoda; class Insecta; order Lepidoptera; family Hesperiidae; genus Pyrrhopyge; species Pyrrhopyge telassa. The sequence continues at coordinate 1,391 of DWEO01000223.1, forward strand.
GCGCGCTCGGACCTGTTCGAGAACGCTCGGCTGTATTCGCCACGTCACTCTCGGTTCACCCAAACGTGCAATAGTGAATGATTTTTTAAACGTTACAGCAGTGCCTTCATTTTGGATTATTTGTAACCATGTCATTTTCATTATAACGATCACAAGTCACAAGCCGAAGGCATTCGCTGATAGTGCGATTAGATACGTATGGATATATATTGTTTACAGGTCTTTTTTAATCATACTTAGTTCTTTTTATATGAATATCAAGCCTAATTATCTAACTTAACACTATCAGTATCAACTGGTAACTAGAAGTTCACCGAGATAGGTGGTTGTTACAAGATGGCTCAACGGATCGATACTGACTTGGCCCCCAGGCGGTTTTATTTTTAGTTCCACTCCGTATAAATTCAAGGGTCACGCTCAATGGTCCTCCCATTTTCAATGGAGGCGCTCAATGAGGAGGTGGCCCGTGTTGTCGGAGGGCAGGGTATTCGTGATTAAATTCTGCTTTCTTTAAGGACCCTGTTTTACGTTCAAGAATGCTACTTATAAATTCGCCGTAGCGCCGAATTATATGTATTTAAGGAAATAAAACGTCTTCAGGTAGAATTCCAAGGCTTTCATTAACATGTATATTGTGTCACTGATTAGTGACGTTTATCAACGGTGGTATGTATTCCCTCGGAACATATCATCGCGTTTACTTTTAGTAAGTAATGAAATAATATTTCTCAACCACATTGTCTGATGTGTTTACTTATAGTGATGTGACAAATTTTCCTTAGTTGTTGAAATATACATTATTTTGTTCTAATACATGAGACTAACTAAAAAAGTATGCGTTAAATACACATAGACTGTTTCCTTCGAGCTTAATAAAAGGTACGGTCAATCGTGCTTTAGTTTTATTTTTCTTCAGGGAGGAACACGATTATAAAGTAAGATATTTTAAATTGCTGGCCTGGACTGACTATCCCGCCTTGTTCTCCGCGGGCTGAGAACGTATAGCTTTCTGGAAGATTCTGGAAAAACCTAGGCGCGGGCCAATATCATAACTGTTGTTGTGTGCACCGTTTATAAAGAAATATGTGTCGTAACTACCTATAGGTCACAGAAGTTCAAGTTTTCGCGGTTAAACATCAAAATTGGAACATGATGCAATAATAATCTTCTCAGTTATGCTCGTGCAAGTGGAAGTAAGCTGGAAAGGATTTCCGCGTCGTTGTCCAAAACTGTCGTAACTTGAGACAATGAGCAGCGGTGAAGGGCGCGGACGTTACGAGTGCGACGGGTAATGGCCGGGGAGACTGCGGGCTGCGTTTCACTGATAACACAACTACTTAAAATATTATTGCTAAATTATCACGCCGGGTCCAATACGGGGTAGGCAGAGAGCACCTAATGCCAAATATATTTAGTATTTCAAAAGTGAATATGTTGTTGTTTGAAATTTAGCCTCTTATTCCTGGGTCCGGATTCGAATCGTGGCGCGCACCTCTATAAAAAATGTGCGTTTTAAGCATAAATATCAGTCAAATAACGGTGAAAGAAAATATAGTGAGGAAACCTGCATATTTTAGAGTTCATAAAAAACGTATACGTTACGTTATATATATATACGTTACACATACGTATATATAACTACATATATATAGTTCATATATAGTTATATATTATAGTTACAACTACGTCGCGTCCCTTTTGCGATGTATCGGTAGCAACTTATCGAACCAGATTATCCGAGGGGACACTACCCTTAGGGTTCCAACCCCCTATCTGCACAACCAACAAAGAGCCGCATTTGTGACGAAAAATTTACGAGACATTTTTACGAGTCCCAAATAGGTAGGACCTATTTTACGAGCCGCCCGGTATAATAAGCCGGAATGTTGTATATGCGAAATTCGCAGATAAATTTGTCGTAATTTCTTTGTTATCTGTTGTTTAGAATCGATATTATATTTTTTATTACTCCCGTGTGTAGATCGTGGCATCCGAGTCGAAATTTTTATTGTGGCCAATGTTTCCCTCACGGTCTCACATTGATCGGTTAAGTAATATTGTGTAAGGTAATATTACACCGTAAATAGTGTCATATGCAGCGTTTTAGAAAAGATCCCAACGCGAACGATTAAGTTTAGTAAGTAAATATAAAATATATAATACATTGTAGCGATATAAAACAATTCAAACCTATGATGTTACTTTTTTGGTGCATGCTAAAAACAAATTATAAAGCTTTCTGATTTTACCCAATATTCAGTTCCATCATTTTTCTTGAATAGCAACCCTCAGAGTCTACCCTTATCTGTTACCTTACCCTAATATGAGAGGTCCCCCCAAAGAGCTAAAATCAACGCGTTTTATCATTCAATAAGTATAGGATAAAAACTTTTAATCCCGAGGATCACTGCTACCCTCCCGGTCTAGTGGCTCCAACTATTCATGGGTTTTAAGGGGACTTAAATAGTACGGTTGAATCACTTCGCCATGAAATATTTGACGCTTTGTATTACATACGTACATACATTATGTGACGCTTGTTTTCCATAAGGATAGGCAGTAATTAAGATTTTCTCGCGGCTTGGTAATTAATTCCTATTTAAGACTAATTTCTTAATTTTGGTATTTAGTATTATTATTAGAATCATTACTAGCTATATATGTAAATGTTTGAACGCGTAATATGTAATTTTTGAGCTGCCGAAAGGTAAATTTTATATAAATATTGAATTTTATTGAATTGAATATGAATTTTAGACAGTGATTACGTGATCAATTTCAAGGTATTTTTCTTCAAAATATTTTATAATTGTTTTGTACTTTTGAAATGAAGTAAAAATACTGCTTTACTTTTTTATGTTTCATATTTTAAAGATTTTTTCTGTTCTGTTAAAATTTTACTGAAGTATCGGTGTGATCATGACAATATATAATTCTACTAATGCTGGAAGATGCTTTTGTCCAGGAGATGGAACTCGTGTAAATCGCACTCTTGGATAGAATTCAATAGCCACCGACAGTAAGTAATTACGTTGCTTGTATGTGTACAGTTTCTGTTGAGTTTTATCTGTACTAATTAGATTCTCTATTATCAACGATTGTATTAAGGTAACAGAAACAACTATGAACAATGTATTAGAGAAAATATGTAAGTTCATATTTATTATGTTGACCTATGTCACTTTGTAGCTTTTGGTCGCTGTAATTTTTGTTATTTATTATATATTTCCAGAGTTATGGAAATACAAAGGCAGGCGCAGCGTTCCATTACTTTGCCGTCTGAATAAAAACGTGGAACCAAACCGTTACGTTCTGGATATTAGAATATTGTAAGTAGGTAACCCATCTGGTCTACCAGATAAGGGTTACCTACCTACCATGCGTTTAGATGTGCGGTGTAGGCACGGGCCTGGTAAAATCTAATCGTGTAGTTCTTGCGCGCACTCTCCAAAATGTATCCTGTAGAACACTGTCAGACTAGCTATCCGTCCACGATGACTGAGGCTTTGTAAACCGGAGGTGATAAGCGGTTTGTCATTGATAATTCGTAAAAAAACATCCAGCAAATACTGGCAGATTCGTCCCATAAGTGACAGCAGTACTCCAAACAAAAACGAGCCTGTGTCTCGTGTAAGATCAACAACTGCTCAGTCGTGAAGTACTGCTTCACTCTGTTTAGAATACCAAGATTCTTAGCGGCTGTTTTCGCTATCGACTCAATGAAGACATTGAGGTTAAGGTTCGATGCGATATCAATACCGAAAACTTCAAGGTGGGCATTTAGATTCAGGTGTACACTCCGGAAAGTGGGCGCTAGAGGGAACAGACTCCGCTTTGCGGTAAATAGATACGCCTATGTTTTTGAGGTGTACGTGCTCCTTCTGATACGCGGTTATACACGCGCTCTGTGTCCTTCGCTCGTTTCGTGCGAGCATAGGCGCTCCTACACCTCGTATAGATCTAAGCCACATACGACCCTTCCCCTTGCGCTGCATTGAGGCACACGCGAAACATTTGTTTGACTAAAGCTCAAAATACAACGCTCGTACAAGCTCGTATGCCAAAACGAGCATAAAGCGCTCCGAAAATGCAACGTAAATACTTTAAACTTGTTCGGGTCTTAGTTTACAAGTAGGTATATCAGTAGACGGCATTATTTTGTCTCTCACTATATGTTTGTTCTTTTATGTGCATGGAACACACGATGGGAAGTCGTGTTACGCTGTAATTATGAAACGTTAATTCCGTGAATTTTAGCTTGTTTATGTTCAGTGCGGGTCAAGGGCTTTTGTTCATGCCTGAAGAATATACGGCACTGATTGAGATGAAGATGAGTTTCAAATCAGTGTCTAAAAGATTTTGCTTTGATCTTCCTCACCAGCCTGTATCAGTCCACTGCTAGATATAGGCCCCTCAAAGGGGTTCTTTTTATTTAGTCGTAGATAGGTAGGCCATTACACCGCGATCAACCGGTCGCAAGAGCATTACTGAATTCGTAAGCATTTTCTATTAGCGATCGATACATAAAACATTATATGTAATTACAATTCTACTTGTCTCCCTATTCCATGTCACATATTTAGGTACTCGTATCGACCGTTGAGGTCGCTGTGTCGGTTTGTATGACTGTTTGTCCATACATTATCATACCAATTAGGTGTGCTAATCAATACAAGGGATTTCGAAACTTTTCAATCGCTTAGCCAGAACGTTCTATTGCTTCCTCTTTTTATATTTGTTCCTCACGTGTTGCAGATGTTCGGCAAGCAAGGAAATAGGAGTAAAGTCAGGGTTAATGGGAATATTTAATACGGTTCCAGGGGAAAGATGACAATACAAGTGTCGGCAAAAGTTGGTATGTACTGTATCCCAGGTTGTATTATATTAACTCAAATGTGGCTTTAGCCTTAGCACTTTTGTATATTGCAAGTGATCAGCAAAATTAAGCATCAGTGAGCGTAGTCGGCTTTTAGACGGGTGACAAAAAAAACGCTGCTTCGGGAGCTTCCGTCAGAAAGTCGCTCTCAGTGGCTAAGTACAGGTACCAGTTATTAATACGGGGATTTTAAGAATTTCAAATTATCCAACAGACGAAGTGCTTACTGATGTTCTTTTCCAATCTATTACAATCGTAGTATCCTATTCAATTCATATTAGTGCATGTTTTAATATGCTAAAGCTTTTCTCAGCAGAAGAAACAGCCGGGACCAGCAGTGGAACGTAAAAAGAATAAGCCACTCAGAAGTCTGCAATGTACGGAATGTCTAAGAGTGGCGGCGTTGACATACCGAGGGGCGGCGTACTGTAAAAAATGCAATTCGTAGTCAAAGCGGGTGATTTTCCACTTGCAGCAAAAAGCAATGACCACGATGCCTTCCGAGAAGTTGTCGCTAACGGAAAATTATTGCACGCGTAATTATAGGTGTAATCATTTAATTGAACGGGCTTGCGATGGGCGTGCGCTGTGCGCACCGTGGTGCCAGCAGCCGCCGTCTGATTTGAATCGCATATGTGTACAATAAAAAGAAGTTAGTGGTTTACAATTTCCATCTCCGCCTCCCACTCCGGTGGTTCTGGATTGAAATCATGGCGCGCACCTCGTACCAGAAAATATATATTTTAACATGAAATATTACTTGGTGTAAAAGTGAAGAAAAACATCTTCTGGAAACCTGCATACCTCAGAGTTCCTCATAATGTTGTCTAAAACGTGCGAAGTCTGCAATTAGTGAGCACGGCATTTCAATACTGAATTAGCTGAATCATAAAAATATGATAGCTATAACAATAAATAAAGCACTGCAGTGTGCAGATACCCCACGGAAAATAATGCAATCACTCGTCGGCGTTAGATCAAAGCGGCAAAACGATCTACCGTAGTTACTCAGTTGTACAATTCTTTGAACTCCGTGGTTCGTATTGTAACAATCAAAGCTTTAATTAAATAAGCTACATATGTAGTAAGAGGAATTAAGACAGCCAAGATGTGTTGATAACTGTATAGTGTATAGCCGAGGCGTATCTAATATGTTATAATGACACGCGCGACTTCGCCCGCGTCGCTTATTATATCAACAATGTACATATTTTATTTACAAAGGAAAAAACATCAAAAAGATCGGAAGCATAAAAATACGTTGCTTACAGAATTTCTTTGTAAACAATGTTATTCGTTTCACTTACATACACGTTGCAGCTACAAACTATAAATGATCTGTGTCAGTAACGCGAGAGCTAGCGACGTGTATCTGACCATCACTGGACATGTACGTTACATCACGCCTGTAATCCCCGAAAAGATAGGCTGAAGAGTGTAGTACTACACTCCCACGTTTCATCTGTCACGTTTTGTTCCATTATGGAGTAGGTGGTGAGCCTACGGCCATATATCGGGCACAATTCCGACTCTGAGCCAATACTAGAAAATCTAAATTAGAAAAATCTAATAGCCCGGTCCGGGAATATAACCAATTTTACCATTTTTAAATCACCATTTAATTCACAATTGTTCGTCTCCTTAATCTTATCACATCCTCCTGTTGGACCACGTGCTAAATAGTGTAAGTGAATAATCGTGATATGTATTTTCTTTCTTTCTTTCACTGTACACACAAGTATCGCTTAGTAACAGTTATAGTACATTTGTCAGTGGACTGTGTTGTTTGTATTCGTGGGCCAGTCGGAGCCAGTTCCAACCGGTATCCAGGGCTGTCTAATGGGACATTATTTTTTAAAATGTATTTAATTAAATTCATGGTAATACAAATGTTATCCAAAAACATAAATGTAAGCACTATTAACAGATATGAAATTTTGGTTTCTCTATTTCATTAATTAATTATTATATTATTACATGTTAATAAGATTATATGTCGTAATAGGTTTGGTTTTCCATCATTTTCTCTGCAAATATGGGATATGAAATCCTGACACTTGTAATAACAGTAAAGTTAAATGCATTATAAATTTATATTTGCGTATTGTTTGCTGTAACACTAAACAAAAACATTTTGAAGAAACTTGCGCTGGAAGTCAACCCGCACTATAGCCTATGTACGTTTCTAATCTTGTCATTCATAAATAACCTATATATTTTAAACAGAAACATATGTATAAAAATATGCACCGTTTGTTTACACGAAGTTCTCCAACTTGATAATTTGTAATTCTAATCAACTGAATTCGTTAATCTAATTTTAAAATGGGGTTCAATTCTATTGCACTGTATAATAAAATATGAAACAAAAACAATATCAAGATTTACATTATTATTATATTATATACCATTGTACATATATAACAAAAAATACATTTTTTACTAAAGTTTTAATTAGTTGAACGAACAAAAGCAAATAATTCTTTTGAAACATATCAATACTTTGTAAAATGTATGCATAAAATGTGATCATCGATTATTTCTGACTAATAACAACACGTTAATTCGTCAACAAAGGGTCGTGGTCGTTAGAGTAATCGTGTGTATCGGATCAAGCGTGGTAGCCTGCTAACTAGCGCTGATCACGCCCTCACTCGCGTGATGCATGATCTGGTGCAGTACCAGATGGCGCTCCCGATAGATTCCAGGCTGATAACCATCGCCTCTTTGTTCGATGCATGGGCGAATCCGTCGCAGCCGATAAGTAATGATGGGTGATATTTTAGTGCTTGGAACAAAATGCACTGATCCAATAAGTGAATAAGTGATCACGTCGTTCCGTCGTTGCGTGATCCAATGCTGTAATAGATCTTTTTCACAGAAACGTACTACAGTATATGTCGTATTGAGAAATCATTATATATACGCTTATGTGTACCTGTAGGTGGCAGTAACTATTTCCAGGTTATGATTATGATGATGACAATGGCGTGATATGTTTAACCAGGAAAGTGGTACGTGACCAGCAGCAGGGGTAGTCTTTCTTGTTACGAAAATCCCGCTCAAATGTCATCATTTAGAAACTGGTGTGTAGTATATCGATTACCTAATACGTCGGTGGTTTAAATTAACTTTGAATGTAGTGCACTAGTCAAATAACTGACTGCACTGGCACTGGCGTGATGCAATATTCTATTACATGATGTATCGAGTGTACGGAAAACGTTATAAAATAATATCACACCTATATTTCTCCGATGGGGCAGGCAGAGTAATGTAATACTCCCACGCTTCACTTGTCACGTTATGCGTCCAATGGAATAGCCTTTTGTTCTACACCGAACACAAGTTCAGACTCCGAACTACCGAGGTCGAATTTAGAACCTTCCATTAGCAGACGCGCTTGCAATCACTAGACCAAAGAAGTGCTATACATATTATGCTATTAACACTTAAACATATAAGTTCCTTAAGTCTGCCAGCCTGCACTTGGTGGGCGCGGTAGACTATGACCTTAATCCTGCTTATTGTGAGAGGAGACCTGCACCCAATAGTGAACGATAAAAGGGACATGATAAAGTTCTCCACAATTCCTCTCTGAAATATAACCAGGTCGATGACGTCAGACGCGTCACAATGAATAGTATCATTTAATGCACTCAGCGCTAAAACTGTCATTGGAAGTATCGTTCATGTAATATCAATATCATCACGCCAGGTCCCTTACGGGGTAGGCAGAGAGTACGAAGTGCTAATTATTTATATCCTTGCAGATTTGATGTTTTTCTTGGACATCTTAATCATTTTTATACATATACTCGTATGAGCATCATTTATAATGTCGAGTAGTGCGCTCAGCCCTACCGAAAGTAACAGAACCGAATCACCCATTACGACACGTCCGTTTTATGATGGTGCTAACCCGCAGTGTAAATATTTTGCAGCGCGCGGTGGACCGGGCGGCGTCCGCGCACCTCGCCCCGCCCCGCGCGCCCGCCCCGCGCTCGCCCGCTACCGGCGTAGCAACAGTAGTCACTAGTTTGCTTCATGTTCCAACTGAGATTTCAAAAATATTGTAGAATAAGAGTAAACTAGAAGACTGTAGAGTAGTGTAAAATCATACAGTACTGATATAAAGTATAATATTATCAAAATTATTTACCCAACTGATCAACACCACAGGTCCAGTGGTTAGTGATCCTTACCGCTGATTTATTTCTGTCGTGGATTCTATTCTGTACTAGGAAATTTTTTTTGTGATGAGCACTTGTATTTGTTTCGAGAGTGGGCATCACCATAGTGTACCGTAACACCGCGCTTGTAATCCTTAAAGAGGTAGGCAGAGCAGTGTAATACACTCCCCCGTTTCACCAGGAACGTTTACGGCCCACTATAGAGTAGGGAGTGAGCCTAGCCTATTGTTCATTTTCAAAATATAGTTAAGGTATTTTGAAAATTAGGTATTAGTTCATCAGCTG
>DWEO01000224.1:0-10739 GCA_018245995.1 Pyrrhopyge telassa croceimargo
CCTCTGCCTACCTCTTCGGGGATTACAGGCGTGATGTTACTTTTAATTTGTAATAGTGGCTCGGAGTCTTGACTTGTGCCCGGCAGATGGCAATACACTTATCTCCTATTTTATGGTCGGACGTAAATGCACTGGCGAAACGTGGAAGTGTACAACACTCCTCTGCCTACCTCTTCGAAGACCACACGCGTGATGTTACGGACTTCATAATAATATACGTTATATATAATTGTTTGCATAAGTCCTGGTTTGAGATCTCTTCCCATAAGGAAAGTGAGGATTCCTCATCTGTATCACATCACCTAAATAATAGCTTGAAGTTTGTGAGGCCACAAAAACATAACTATGGAATAATTAAACGAAATTCAAAATAGGGCTAAAGAAACACACAACGGATCATATTTATCTGGTTGTAAACAGCTACATCTTTAATATACATACGTCTTTCTATCTATTGGACAAAACAGTCCGCATGGCACAGCGGTGCACGACTTTCAGTTCGATTCCTGTTTCAAACTAACATGATATAACTTGAAAACCTATTTGAACATATGTTCTAGATGTAACAACAGAAATACAATAACACTACAAGTTACCCGTATATGCAAGGCAGCAACGAGGTCACTTAATGCAATAGGAATAAAAAACATCAAAAGATCTAAAATTAAGAAGACGGTTTTCCCCAAACCCAATAGTATTGTAAAAGCCAGAAAGGACGTTATTATTTCACATTACCTTTTTGTGACCTTCAAACCAGTTTTAGGTAGTAAGTGACTAAAATTCCTAAAATATAGCACAAGGTTCTAGACTCGGTGTATCAATGTTATAACAAAGACTAAACCTAATGTATGCAAGCGTGCGAAAATGTATCGTCAATGGTATTAATAAACGTGTTAAAATTCATTAGTTTCAATAATAGTCCATTCGAAAATTCCTTTCTCACAATTACAATTGCAAGCGTGATGTCACATTTCTTTTGAGAATTAATTTCGAGATTTTTTATAATTTTTTTTTGATTAGGAACAATTAAATAGCAAAATTTAAATCTGTCATTGATTGACTGAAAAAGATTTGACTGATTGAATGATTAGTAAATGATAAGAATTTGATAGATGATTGATAGTAAACAGTTGATTGAATTGAATGAATGATTGAAATAGGTCACATAATAGTACTTAGGGGCCATTCATTAATTACGTAAGGATGCTTTTGCTACTTTTAACCTCCCTCAATGTAAGGGAACATGAGATTTTTCAAAGCAACCCCCCCTATTCTTACGTAACATTCCATTTCGTTTTACAAAATAATTAAAATGTTGTTAGAAAAGGATCGATTACAATAAAACTCCCAGTTCGACGTAAATTAACGATTTTTATTTTGAAACGTAACATCACGCATGTATACCTCGCAGAAGTAAGCAGAGGAGTGAAGTAATCCCACATTTCATCTACTTTTATAAAATATCAACTTAGAAAATATTACCTAAGAATGGGTTTGACCCCTTCCCCCTAAAATAAGGGTATGTAGAGATTTTTCCGACTCCCTCTCGAGACCCTTACGTAATTAATTAACGACCTCTTATAAGTCACAATATTTTATAATAGACTTATCTGGATTACGATTATAATATTTTCTTCAACTAATGTTTTCTTACTACAAACGTATTTAGTAACATCTACTCATTTCGGGACAATTCCGAGTCAAGCTCCGCATGTAAATCTGTTAAACTAAATACAATAACACAAAATCTTGCGGAACATTCTCAACTTAACATAACAATATTCTCAACTAAATCAAGATGTAAATTCTTAACATACCTACGTATCTCATAGTGAGACGTTTACAGTGTTTATTTTATTTAAACACTAATTAACCTTGATGTTACAACAAGGTAATTAATTAAATGAGAATGATATATGTATTTTCAAAAATTTTAAAGTTAATTTACGATGGTTAGTTAAAATGTATGTTAATTTTTTTGCTGTATCTAACATTCTGTTTTTATTCTGCTCTATGAAAAATTATTTGAATTCGAAATTTAAAAATACTACAAAAATCTTGTTACAATAAAAACGTATGGAATTAGGTATTAACATTTAGATAAATACTTGTTACAGTTTAAAGCAATGGGTCGGGTACTATTGGATTTTTCTAGCTAAAATTTCTAGTTAAAATTTCTAGTAGTGGCTCGAAGTCTGGATTTGTGTCCGGTGTATGACAATAGGCTCACCTCTCATTCGATAGTAGAACGTTGGTGAAACGTGGGAATGTATTACACTCCTCCGCCTGTCACTTCGGGATTACGGGCGTGATTTTAAGTTTACTATTTAAAGGATGTGGTAGGCATTCCAATTAAATAATACATCCGGGTCTGTAACCTAGACATATCGTGTTCTAAAGGGATATTCATTCAAAATTAATTCGTAACATATTCATTACAACAATAACATTAACACAACATAAACATACATAAAAAAGTAACATCACGCCTGTAATCCCCGAAGAGGTAGGCTGAGGAGTGTAATACTACACTCTTACGTTTCACCAGTTACTTTTAGGTCCCATTATGGAGAAGGTGGTGAGCCTATGGCCATATATCGGGCACTAATCCAGACTTCGAGCCACTACTAGAAAATCTAAATCTAAATTAGAAAAATCTAATAGTACTCGACCCGGGAATCGAACGCAGGACCTCTCGATCGGCAGTCGCACTCGCAATCACTCGACCAACGAGGCAGTCTATTATGTTATCTGTTGTTATGTTATTACGTACGAAATTAGTATGCGTTGTGCTTTATTCACAATACTGCGTATTGGTGTAGTAAAATTTTGGTGCTGAAATTTCGGACCCACAAATTACAATACAGTTGTGAATATGATGTTTTGTATTGCGTATGCTCGGTTTGAGGTTTGTAACTATTTTAATCCAGTGTTTCATACACTTGATTCACATAGTATACATACATATGGTTTATAATAAAATAGACGTTTATGTAGATAAGACGCACACGTACCTGTAAACATTGGATAACTTTATAATTTAAAGCCGAGCTTTTCCAGGCAAGAAATAATTAAAAAGTAAGATGAAATACAAATGAAAATAAACTAACATATTATTGAAAATCTAAATAAAAGTTAAATAAAGTGAGACACTAGTTCGATTATACGACAATATTGAAATGCGTGTAGATTGAAGAATGATCGCGATAAAATATTTATCGTTCATTCCAAAACCGAACAATTTACCTATTACGATGTAGCACATATTTTAAAATCAAATGTCACATACCTACATACTGTGCTATATTGTGGCAATATTTTTTATTGGAACAACATTTTTTAATATGTCAAAGCTGTTCCTGTCATGTCGGCAACGAATATTTGACTAGGACTTTTCGCGCAGCCAAAAATACCGTTTTCCAGAAACAAACCGTTCACTTCTTCGGTGTTTCCAAAACAGCCTACCAACTTAGCGACATCGTATATTGAACAACAGTTCCGAAATACACAGCACATTTTAGTGAGAAATTAAAACATCCCATACATTAATAAAACATTCAGGTATAAAACAAATATGTTAGTCCAAATATTCGATATACAGCTGTAATATTCAACAATCCTAGCATTCTCAAATACGCGTTATAACAGTGTGGATGTATTTCACCGAACCAGGCGTGATTATGTTACGGTTAAAATTAGATTGGTAGAACTGATATTTGAGGTAATGATTGTCCATTAACCGTAGTAGCAAATATTAACTTATATCTTTGTTGTTGTACCATACTTATTTGCTGCATATTATATAAATAAAAACGTAACATAACACTTAACATCACGCCTGTAATCCCTGAAGAGGTAGGCAGAGAAGTGTAGTACTACACTCCCAAGTTTCACCAGTTACGTTTAGGTCCCTTTATGGAGAAGGTGGTGAGTCTATTGCGATATACCATGCACAAATCCAGACTCCAAGCCACTACCGAGAATTTCAAGTTACAAAAATCCAATAGCACCCGACCCGGGATTTGAACCCAGGATCGGCAGTCGCGCTTGTAACCAACACTACCAACGAGGCAGTCATAAAAATAAATTACAGTTATATAAATAAATTACATCTGAATCATAAAAACAAGCAATACTGTATAAACTAATATTTACTATTATTAACTGACATGCTTCATATGTCACTGTATTCGTACACTTATTTATTTACTTGATTACTTGAAATAATAATATACATATAATAAGGTTGCAGAATTCACTAAAGGACCTTGGAATAGTTGTAGATAAGTGAAGGACAAACGGAAGTAGTACCTGTATTTCTATTAGCAATTGATAATGTTGAACTGGATGCTAATTCAATTATGTTGCTGATCAAAATAATTTGAGCCTGTAACAAACGTTGAATAATGTTTTAGTTGTCAGACATGAATGCGGTTTGTGGGAAAAGATAATTGTCAATGACTTTTATTACGTGCTTCAATAGCAACAATATTTGCAGTAAGACTTGCTTGAATAGTTGCTTGAATTAACTCCAATGTCACCAGTTTTTAGACTAAGAAAATTATCAAAACAGATATTGTCAGAGAAATATACGAGATCAATCTCCACAATACTTTACAATTCATAAGCAACCCGGATACATAGGATGAAAATACTTTAATACATACCTTTGTTATGATAGAAAACATTTTGTTCTTAAAATCGGCCCTGAAAAAAATCTAAAATTACAAACAATGTATTTAATAAAATATTATAAAAATTACATAATAAACAATAAATAAGTAACTGGTGAAACGTGGGAGTGTAGTAATACACTCCTCTGCCTACCTCTTCGGGGATTAAGGCGTGAAGTTACTTACTTCTTTTACATAATAAACGCGGATTTTATGCAAATGAAGAAAATAAGCAAATCAAAAACAACAGTATTAGATATAGAAATACATGCTACTAAGACAGTGTAGGCGAACCTAAAAATGTTACCTCAAAAATGTCAACACGCCCGTACCGAGGCTCATATATCACGTGGATTTATATCCACCTTTGCCCCTTCCTCGATTTCCCCGTAACACCTTAATTTAATATTAAATTCTGCTCTTTCCCTCGCGAAAGCAGATGTCTTTACACTTTTGTTATTCATATTTCACTTCCACGCATTAGCGCCCCGCGAGTGTATTCCCATTTACCTTTGGTTCAACTCGAAATATTTGCGTTTGGGGGTGACAAATATTTACAAGAATCCAAGAAACGAAAGCGCTTTAAATTTTGTGTCGAATTTCGATGTTTGATCCATACATTCAGTAAGAACTTGAAATCGTGTCGGTATATTCCGTCGCCTATCGCAAACATTTATTTCCCTGTCTAATTCCTTTTTTGAGTCATCTCTTCTGATATTATTTATCTCGTTTCTTTATTTTCTTTTTTGAGTTTATATTGGGTGGTAAAGTAATAATATAAAATTTTATTTCGCGTAACATCACGTCTGTAATCCCAGAAGAAGTAGGCAAAGGAGTGTAGTACACTCCCAAGTTTCACCAGTTACGTTTACAACCCATTATGGAATAGGTAATAAGTTTATTGCCATACACCGGGCACAATTGCAACCAACATGACCAACGACGCGAACCAATTTTATTTAAATTTTTAATTCAATGCCTGCTCAACAAATATTTTACAGATTTATCCAGTAAAGAAACTACAATTAGGATCGAAGCGAATCTAATAAATAAAATTATCGGCACTAAATTTGTGGATCCACTGGAATCAATTATCAACTTTCCGATGCATTGAGTTACCGTGTTAAATTAAGCGTTCCATTTAATTGTTTAGAACAAGTCCATAGCTTTTAAAACAGTTCATCCGGTAATTATCGAAACCGTTTCAATGCATTGTTGATTAGGTTTTATTGCTAGAGAAAAATAAACATTTTACGGTTCGACTATCTTTTGTTTTTTTATTTAACTGATGACACGCAGGCCGCCTGGTATTATGCTACCACCGATCAGTAATATAACCGAAAATTTTGTTATCATTGGTCATATATGTCATGACAAGTACGTTGGAAGGTCAGGTGTCTTAATGTGTGTAATTTTACCAAGTAGAAAAGACGTTCAACCACAAGATATGAAATAATTCATTATGTAGCTAAAAGATTTTTTTTGACAAATCGACTACAGAATTAATTTGTAGTTGATTTTAAAACAATATAACTCTTTTCAAAGAGCGAGGAAAACGTGGCTGTTTAAATATTAAGTCAATTAGTCAATTTAACGACAATGAACAATATGACGAGTCTGTTTTATATATATTAATGATTTTAATTACGCTTTGGATACTCCTCTGACCTTTATAATTCTGAAAACTCAAAGTAATTTAATATAATTAAGACTCAATCTAGAGCTTGTAACGGAGCAACATGAATTCTAAATATATTTATACCAAAAGCTTATCTTCCCTAGATAAACTTTTGATATACTCGGAATATGTAAATGAGTGAAAGTTTGCAAAGTACAGATTATTTTATTTCGCGATTATTTTAATTCATAGGTATGGTTTATAAAGAAATTTAAATTTACTAAAATACCATTTAAAACATGAAACGTCAAATATTGTAATAATTCAAATATTAAATTTCCAATGTTTGCGCGTGAAACAGTCTTGATTAAAATGACAGAGCTTAATATAAATCATGATGAATGTCACATAATATTCTGATACCGCGAAATATTCAAATTAACACAGCATTTCAAAGACATCACGATGACATTGCTAGGAATTATTCATTGCTCAATTTATAGTCGCTTGGATCTGCTTGATAAACATCAAATCATCTTGATGGTTGCGAATTATATTGTCAACCTAACCTCTCTGTATGACTCTATAATTTGAATCCCACAGAGTAGCGAAAATGATACGAAGTCTATTAAATGAAAATTACATTATATCCTATTTAATGTTGCTATCAAAATAGGACCAAATTTTTTTGTTGTAGTGCCAACGTAGGTACGCATATTTTGAACCCTACACTGCGTATGTGGGATTCGAATTCTCGAATGTATCTCAAACTTCATAAACTTTTGTACGATTTTAAAAATTACATATCACTTGCTGTGACGGCGGAAATGAGGAAACTTATTGACCTTACAGCTCCCAATAATGTTCTCTAAAACGTCTGAAGTTTGCTGATTAACAATCGCAATACTCGCCGAGCTAGCTTCCTCGTCCTACACCAGACTCGAACATAGTATCACAGAACAATGATCACTTTTAAAGGTGCACACATTTATCGTAATCTACCACACATATAAAAAACATAAACTCATTTTACGTATTCAAGAGTAAACTAGCTCACAATATTCTCGATATTCGGTGATTAAATAGGAAACAATACATTAAAAAGTCTTCATTTTTAGTAAGTGTAAAATCTAATATTATTCATGTGTGATGTTGAACTATATGAATTAATTGTCAATATGTGCTCATGTAAGTGACCATTTCGTAGTTTTGAGAATAAATTTCTTTGATGCGCACTTAGTCAGCATAGCAAACATGACTTCCTCTTATTATTATTATTCTGACCCATGTTCGCCAGTGGAAGAGAAGAAGGGTTCCAGATCATGGTGACAATATTGAATGGATATTAATGGATGAGAATGTAATGTTCGGTAATATAAATGAAGAATTTAATAAGAAAAATATTATATAAAAACTATTATAATATTTGTTCATGATGATAATTTTGACTAGCATTTAATGAAAACTGTTACCCATTAAAATGAATAAACAGTTTTCATTTAATACATCAGACACGTCTTAAAGTTGTAAGCAAAATTCATTGTTATCACCGTTGAACCCATTCCCAGGCGAAGTCAGATGACGCGGAGGTAATAAAGTACTTTGAGTGATGTGGGTTAAGGTAGACCTGTATTGTTGGGTGAGTAGTTATAAGGGATTATAATAATGTTTTCTGTATATCGCGGATTAAATTTTGTCTATTCACTGTGTTGCTTTGTAAACTTACATAATTGCATATACGATGTTCGATGTACATATAGTTTTTGTAACTAATTTGGACTTTGTTTCATTTTGAAATGTATCATATATAATGTAAGTTATGTTTGTACTTATATTTATATAATACATCGTTGAATGTAGGACTTACATACACTCCCTTTCACAGTGTTTTCTCGCAAGGATAATGAAACCTAAATCAAGACGGTCCTTTTCTGGTCCAAGAAGTCCTCATTTAAGAGGACACAAAATTAATAAGCAATTTAGACTTTAAAGTAAACTTAAGAACTTAGTCTTAATTTTGTCAATAAAATATATTTTAATTTAATTATTGCTAATGATAATACGTATTAATCATTATCGTTAATCCGCTATGTCTTGTCGAATCGCGCTTTCTTATGATTACGCAACGTAAGATTGATATTGCTCCCTACGTTCTCAAATACCTTATTTATTAAGCGAGACTTAATATACTGGCACCGTCAATTTGTATGAAAGATACCATTTATATACAGCATTAAAGGATTTTAAAACAGACTCAGCGTAAAATTCAATATTGAAAAAGGGCAAACGCGTTGCATTTTAATCAAAACGGCATTAGTATAATCGCATAGGAATGTGCCTCACGCACCACTGACACACTGCTTGGACGTTTGACAAGCAATTAACGGTGAAAGTTTGCGTGCATTCACTTATTATATTACATACTAGTGACCCGCCCGGCTTCGCACGGGTATTTAATAAAATTTTCAAAATGTTATTGTGAATCAACCATAAAAGATAGACATATGCTGTCGTAAGATATTTTTTATATAATTTTAAGGAGAACATTGCTGTCATACATGATTTTTGTGTAGCTTTAACCATTAAGTTTCCACACGCGACGGAAGCTTAAAAAATAGAGTAACTTCTCCTGTTTTCCCAACGTTTCCTTTCACTGCTCTGCTCCTATTGATTGTAGCGTGATTAAAAGTACACTATAATCAGCTCAGGAGTATGAAAAATAATTGTACCAAGTTCCGTTAAAATCCGTCGAGTAGTTTTTGTTTCTATAACGGTTATACGGACGGACAGACAGACAGACAAAATTTTTACTGATTGCATTGGCATTAGTATCGATCCCTAATCACCCCCTGATAGTTATTTTGGAAATATATTTCATGTACAGAATTGACCTCTCTACAGATTTATTATAAAAGTATAGATTATAGGAAAATAATAAGCGAAATTGTTTAGCAACCAGTCAACATGGTCGAATATTACCTGGCCTGTATCAACACCCGTTCGTTTTCGTAGGCGTAGCTTGTAATATAAATGGAACAAGTAACAAAAGTAAACAGTCTGACGATTACGAAACTACGAAACCTACGTCCTTAAGGCCTCGTCAGACGTTGAGCGTGGCTAAGTGTGATATTCAACTCGCGCGTTTATCTCGTAAAGTCTGTAAATTTGCATTTAACTAGTCTGGTAGAATATGGCCTTAACATTTCTCATTGCAAGAGGAAAAGGAAAAAAAAGATTATTTTGATAGCGTTCTTTTGGCGAATCACTTAGGCCACAAAAGACTGGCGTACGATTTGCACAACATAGAAGCTGCCACGAGAAATTTAGGCTTGCAATCTGTCACTACACTAACATCACACCGGTTAACGCTTTCTGTGTGACCAGGCCTTTAGCTACAGACGGGTTCGAAAGATTTCTTTCCGATCCTAGCCTCTGTCGCCCCGAGCCCGTCCGCCCACATATTGAACGCCTGTACAAGTTTACGTTACTTGGCAAATATTGATGGCCATTGTTGTTTTGAAACCAATAAAATACTAGCTTTCGAGTGATTGAAATGTTTGGGTACTATTCAATTCGGTGTCACGATTCTAATGTTATAACTGTGACTGTACTCAGATCGGACTCTAGATTGTCTCTTCTAGCAAGGAAGATAAGTCAGAAGCCTATTCCGCAAGGTTCTCTAGGTGGACCCAATTAGAAAAATAACACTAAACGATCTGCCTAATCTCTGCCTTACCTTCTAATAGATATTACGGTACGTTATAATAAATAATAACAATAACTACGTTAATGAGTGCATTAATAGAGTATAGTATATGGAGGTTACGCCTGCCATAGTTAAGACAACATTTAATAATAATAATTTGGTACAATTCGCACGCCGCTATCTTGCCCGGAAACAGGGACGACTCATGCTGTGTTAAAGAGCTTATCAACATTTGTAGGTATAGACATGTACATTGTCCAATACAAGTACAAATACTAGGAAACCCAGGACACATACTCATAGTCATCACACAAATATTTGTCCCGCGTGGTAATCAAACCCACAACCATTACCTCTAGCAGTCATGACTACTGGCCACTCGATTAAAGGACCAGTGAAAGAAGTGATCCGACAAAAGTCGACGTATAATATTTTATAGATGACGAAACAGATACCCCAGAAACAACATCACGCCTGATCCCCGAAAAGGTAGGAAGAGGAGTGTAGTACACTCCCACATGTCACCAGTTACGTTTAGGTCTCATCATGGAGCTACAGAAACATGGCCAAGGGTGCCTAAGTTTAGGATATCCTTGTAGATATTAGAAGCATGAATAAAATAAAGAGTTTCGATTTGAACAATGTATGTATATATTTGTAATGAACGGAATATCACGCCTGTAGTCCCCGAGGAGGCAGGCAGAGGAGTGTAGTACAATTCCACGTTTCACCAGTTACGTTT
>DWEO01000225.1:0-10736 GCA_018245995.1 Pyrrhopyge telassa croceimargo
TTATTATTTAGTTATTTGAAATTAATCGCTTCGCATCATGAGCCATGTTATTCGGCGTGTAGTACTACACCCCTCTGCCTACCTCTTCAGGGATTACAGGCGTGATGTTACGTTTATATTAGCTGTAATATACCTATAATATCTCCGCCGTGTGTAGATTTTTTTAATTGCGGAGTTAATTGTACATTGATCCCACGGGGACGAAGTCGCCGGTAATTAGTATGTATACGTATATAGATGGAATGTGGTGTCAGTAAAGCGGATACGGTGCCATTGTATCACAATTATGTTCTTTAGTCATCATTATAGATATTATCAATGATGCCTTTGGTCGTTCTATATAATAATAATACTTTATTTTAATACATTTGTCGTATGAGGTTTTTTTTACTGAAATATTATTACTACCTATATTATGTTCAATATATTATTATTTAATTAAGAGTATTATTAATCGATTCAAAGTGATATTTAATTTAAAATATTATCATTTACTAAATAGAAATTTCCTAGTGCGTTTTATCGACTTGCTTTTTTCAAGTCGCGCCAGACGTACCAAAAGCGAGCGTCACGCAGAACTCATTTTTACTTTAATACATATTGGCAATCAATTTTACGTCAACATGTAGGGTCTTTAAATGTAGTTTAAAATTATTGAGACGGAATAATAAAAATTACGTTTCAATTAACTCGATCAATCTCACATGGCCACTGAATACTTATCAAAATTCTTATCGGTCAAACCTTTTTCCTTGTTATCGCTCGATAAAGACAACATTAGCTGCATAGTCTCTATACTATTTCATATGAATTACCTCTTGTGGCATCACAAGAGTGCCCCCGAAACTGGCGTGTATGTATGAAGAGAGGGATGAATGTGGAAGAAATGCGTTATGTATGTAAGGACAGCGATATTTAACACGCGGTGCTCTGTGCCTACACTGTGAGGGACCAGACGTGATTAGATATTAATATTATTGTAGGATATCTTCTCGCACGCATGAGGCAACATATCTCTCTCTCTTTTTTGTCTGATTAGACAAAGATAAGTATGGGTCTGTCTACTTCCCTCTTTTATCATTTGTTGGACACTCTCACTGACATGCCTGCCTATGGTTCCTCAACTCTATGATATTGTCTCTATCACCTGGCGAGGTGGTCAGTGGCAGGTGGGCAGGCGGTGAGCGTGCGCGCGTGTGTGTGCAGTACCAGCAGCTGAAGAACGCGCCGGTGCGGTGTCCGCACTGCCGCAAGGTGTCGTCGGTGGGGCGCTGGATGGCGCGGCTGCGCGGCACCATCTTCGCGGCGCTGGCGCTGGCGGCGCTGGGCGTGGCGCTGGGCGTGACGCTGGGCACGCTGGCGGCGGCGCGCGCGCGCGGCGGCGGCGTGTACGTGGCGTACGCGGGCGCCTTCCTGCTCGCGCTGCTGCTCGCCAGCCGCGCCGTCTACTACTTCGCCATGAAGGTCAGCGAGGTGGAGGGGCCCATGTAGTCACCGTGCCCCCCCTCCCCCACCTCTACGCTATTCGATTCCATGTTGCATTATATCTATACACATCGTTTGTTTTAAATGTAAATCGATTATGTGCACTGATGTTACATCGGTTTTTTTTATGTAAATCGATTATGTGTACCGATGTTTATTGAATCACTCTCTGCCTATCCCGTACGGGGCAGGCGTGAGGGTATGTATGTATGTGTAATACGTTTATTGAGAGTTACATATTATGTACTTTGATCTTTCGTAACGCTTGCCTGTGTTGACGTACTCGGGGCGTTTACGTGTAAGACAAACGAGGGGAAAGGAAAGAAGGGGTTTGTCTCTTTTTCTCTTTCAAAAATTGTATTAATTCAAAATTGCATTCCTATTAAACATGCGCCTCAAATTCGCTACTCTACTTGGCTCCTCTCAGAACGACAAATTTAATAGAGCACATGTTAATCTACAGATATTTTATTTTGATTCAAATCTGTAATTTCGGAGATTTAATTTAAACATTTTACAACTATTTCCTGAATCATGTCGGTGTATATATTTATTGTATATCATGTCACATACTCAACTAGTTCCATAGTTAATTATCGATGTTATTTCCTGCTATCGTATCTATGATATATTAAATATAATTATATGTATATATGAATCAATATATCTAGCAGCAGAAATCATTTATATTGTCCAATGGTAATGAACAGAAGTGCAGTAGATTGTAAACTTCTAGTTCGGAGAATACCCGTTAAGCAGTGTTTCTCAACTTGAGGTTCATGGACCCGACCCTTGAGTGGTGCGTGGCCTAGGTGCTGCGGGTTTACGTCGGGAATGAAAAACCTATAAACATATGCTGATCTAAATCTAACTAATTTTTAAATTCCAAAAAATATAAAAAAACTTGATTTTCAATCTAACTTACACTCCGTTATACATTTTAAATTTGGAAGCAGTCCATTCGATTTTTTCATTTTTTAAAAGTGGTTCATGGTTACAGAAGGGTTGAGAAAGCACTGCCACAGAGCGAGGCGGGTTTCAATGAGCTGCTAATAGCAGTTCGAAGTAACGAGCATAATTGTGACGCAATGAGTACAGGGACGCTTAACATCTAATTGTGACCGATAACCTGACTGGAAAACAGTACACCACTTCTAAACACAAGTATTTTTCTCTCTATGCACTTGTGTTGTACGATTTTACGTTTTATTATTGGTCCTACAATTTCGCTCGGAACACGCATACTATTAATAAGTTCATTAAATCAGAGTTGCCAGCAGCCAGCACCCAACGAAGCTATCGTGGCTAGCCTGTTTGTCCACTGCTGGAGCTTTTTCCTCCCCCAGAGGGGTTTTTTATATGCTGCGTGTCAAAACAAATTTGCTGAAGTGTAAATTTTATATTTATTGACAATAACAAAAACATGGGTCGAATGAACAACTAAAAGTATTTAGTATATAGATAATTAAGATATTTTTAGTGCTGCTTCATAAAACGATTCGTTGATCTAGACGCGAGTAAACTTTTAATCGATGTTATGATTTTTGTATAGATTTAATTATCGATAACTATATCGACATCGATATGCATTATGGTGGGTTGTTATTATTATTATTATTATCACTTTTTGTATTACAATATCTAGTTTTAAAAGGTTTTCAAGTGATAAAAGTTTATTCAGAACAAAAAATATATTATACAAGTAGAATAATTTTTGCTTTTTTAATGTTACTGGCAATGATGTTACGTCGGCTGATTTTATTCTAGCTTCGTTAATTTAAAAGTGTATCTCGGAATTAAGTGAACTATTTATTTTAACAGGGTACGAGCATTAATATTGATTGAAATTGGCCTCTCCACTGCCGTACGCTAAGATTTGTACGTACAAAATGTTATTAAAAATGTACATTTTAATATAACTCCCAGAAGTGAACTAGGCACGTGGCTGTGATGACGTAATAGCGATTTACTGATACGTCGACGGCGAGGGCGGAGGGGAAGCGCATTCGCAGGTGCCGAGTCGATTTCTGTGTGTTGTATCTAACTATAAAATTCAGTAAATGGATGTCTGACCGCGACATCGATAATAACATTTATCACCCGTTACTCGTTACGGAATTTATTACTCGTGTATATTTTTCTAGTGGCTTTACTCCGGTGGATCTGTTGGCAGCTATCTGTCTTGTCTGTATTAGTAGTTTTCACTTTTACATGGGATTTCACTATTAACAAGGCTAACAATTACAGACAAATCGCTGCTGTCTGTACCCGAAATGTGAGGAGAGGCAAGTACCGTATTTTCCCACTAGGAGCGCCACTGTTCACTGCCGAGGGGTGGGGGGCCAATGTCTGTATGATTTGTCTTCTTGTACGAATTGTACTAATACTAACATTTGTACCAGATGATATTTGTGTTCTGTGGCGTTAATATTTTTAAACAAGGTGTTCGAATTAGAAAAAGAAACTAACCCAACCTAACATTATTATCAACTCAAATCATCATTCTCAATAGTCATAATTTAGTTAGTTGTTTTTATTTATACAAGACCACTTAACACAATTTTTTATCCATTTTACATATTCGAATAACAGAGTTAAACGGTTAAAGAGGAAATATTTTATTGGATAGCAACCTTGTGTCTAACGATAGCCAACTATCAATTTTACGGTTAACATTAACCCGAGAATCTTAAGTTTATATTATCACAGTTTCTGGATAGTCACGTGCTTCATCATCGGCTAGTTGATTTAATGTTCTTACAGCTAGATAAGAAGCTGCAGCCATTCCAAACGTAACAGTTGTAAGATTGTAACTTTCGAGTTCTTCACTAGGCTTATCTCGCCAGACGATGCGTTGTAAATATATTTAAGAGACCTCAAAATAAGGCGATTGTGTCATCATCAGTCAGTCTCAATCCACTGCTGGACATAGGCTTCTCCTAATTAATGGGGATCTTTATCCATAAACTTCACCTTGAGTTGGCGATGGTAAAGAACAGCTCCTCGTGGGCAGGTAGCCTCGTCTGCAGTACTGCAGAGTGCACCTCGGGCAGGCGAGGTGGGCTTGGGTTACTAAGATGGGGCGTGGAATCCTTACACCGATGTGTTAGTGTAATAACAGGCGAGTCGTGCTTATGTTATATTAACCAACCAAACTTCTTCGTCAAGTCGATAGATAACCGTGAGTGATCAGCCATCATGGTGAAAGAATTAGTTTTTGTTACGTTTTAATCATATTCGCCGCTCGGGGATGCTCCTTTCGTGCACCCCACCTACCAAACTACCAACCTACCAAACTAAAGGGTTGATACAAGGAGCATCATCTCTGTATATTAAACGTGTCCATCAAAATGCATTAAATAAGGGTGGCGCCATATTAGCATCAGGGTAACTTTTAAAAGAAGCGCCAAATATAAAATAGCGTCATAAAGTAGGAAACATGTGTATTCGATATGCGAAAGCAGCCATAAGTCGCACTGAACACGTAATAAACAATATAAATTAACAATAAAAGGCATAATGTCTTATGAACATTACATTTTTTAACTCGGCATACTTCTATTCGTTTATAATTGCTACATGACCGGTGTAAGAATTTCGTATTGTAAAATGTATGTATTAAGTTTGATGAGTGAAAATCGTTAAAGGGAATTACTTAATCTAATTGCATTGTAATAGTACTTTCTAATTGAAGTGTACAGTTAATTGAATTGATCATATATTGCAATGTCCATTTGAATGTTACTCAT
Source organism: Pyrrhopyge telassa croceimargo (assembly GCA_018245995.1). Taxonomy (NCBI): domain Eukaryota; kingdom Metazoa; phylum Arthropoda; class Insecta; order Lepidoptera; family Hesperiidae; genus Pyrrhopyge; species Pyrrhopyge telassa. Next base: position 5,235 of record DWEO01000225.1, read on the forward strand.
CACTGATCACAACCAATTTTGTGTACCTGTTGTATCTGTTGCTTAGAGCTGGACCAGCAATTATAATCGTTTTATTTTATGTTCCACTATCAAGTGAACTATTTCAAGCAGCTTTCATACACTGTAACATAGTAAGGTAATTGCAGAATATGGTGATGTTATCCTGTTCCAAGGCTAATAAATTTTTCTCAAGATTTACTTTTTATCTGTGGATAAACTATGAAAAACGTTGAATCAGCAATTTAATGTTAGCATGACATTAAATGATTGTAACTGTCATTAAGTCATCACCTTGTATCTAACAACATTAAATACGTAATCTCCACTAGTTTAATTAATTATACATAAATGTAAGTATTGATTGGCGTTGAAGATGTAACGATTATCTACATATTATATTTTGACATCTAAAAGAGGTTTGGATTAAGTAAAAAAAAGTTATTATTTACTTTTGCCATTTATTTTGTTAGAATTTGTATAAAATTTAGTTTTCATGTTGTTGTATACTGGCTTGTGTTTAACGTTAGGTAGGTAAGTGCGTCGAATGTTGCCTCAATTTATTGTTGTTCATTGTAAGAACATTTAAAAGCACGTTGGCAATGTTTACAAGAATATATATCAAACACATTAGTAAGGATTTCATCATAAATGTTAATGAAAATTATTTATGTATAGTTGAAAAACTGCGCGCGCGTGTGTGTGTCGTCAGGCGTGCTTACCTACATATATTAATCCGATATTTTTCACAGTTTTAGCAAATCGTAACCAAATGTGGTAGTTGTGATGTGCGTAAACTGTGAACAAGTATCGGTCATGTATAATCTTCAATATTATTACTTGACTATCGTGTACTGTTAGTTATAAAGGAAATAAAGGAGTAGAAGAGATGATACTTGTTTTGTTTGATTTATTCATTTTGTCCTATTTAGGGATATTACAATCAGCAGTACCTATAGCCAAAGAATAACGAGCTATTTCACTAATGTGAGGTGTTTGTTCGCTTGCCTTAAGTTAACCGTTTTGTGCAGAGATAATTATACAGAATAAATGACTTTGACTGCCTCGTTGGTCGAATAGTTGCAAACGCGACTGCCGATCGAACGCTCCTGGGTTCGATTCCCGGGACCCAGTACTATGGTATTACGGTATTTTTTAGTAGTGGTTCGGAGTCTGGATTTACGCTCGGTGTATGGCAATTATTCGCAATGGCTTGCCGCTTATTCCTTGGAGGGATGTAAATGTAACTGGTACAACGTGGGAGTGGGATTTTAAATATGATGTAAGAAATGTTGATCTATTTACGAAGGTAATGCGGCGCCAAGTTTACGATTCCTTAGTATCGACACATGAAAAAATTATATGTAAGAATAAAGACGTGGCGGAATTTTTCAAATCTGCATTCTATCGGCTACATTTCAATTCAGATTGTATACCTATATAATAACATTAAATTTAAAATTCGAATTGTGCATAGAACAATAAATTTGAATCGTCTGTATTTCTAGTGTTGCATAAAAAGCTGTTTTGTAGTCTACGAGCGAACTCGAGACCTGTTTCCCGTTTCACCTACTTGTCGGTTCTCCGGCCGATGTCGTGAAATGCCAAAAGTTGACTTAGCATAAGTAGTAGGGTTGCCGCATAACAACCTTTTGTGTCTCAATATAGACCACAATGTTTGAATATAACTTCTAAACGCAGCGACGCAGGGACGTTGAAAAGGTTCTCAAAGTGCTTTATCAACAAAGGGTTGCAGATTACTTGTCAACGGTGTGCATGTCTGATGAACTTATAAATAGGGTTTTCGAAAAAAAAGTCCATTTGGAATATAATAATTATTATATATTTTTTAAATAATTTCAAGGTACATTTATCACGGGTGTAGGGCAATTTAAATGTTTTTTTAATCTGTTAAAAGGCATGTGTTACTTTGTAATCAATACCAATTACGAGTGCCACTCTGCATCCCATTTGTTATAATGGTAAAAGGGTACAAAGTAAGTGTTACATATTTGTGAAACGTATATTTTTGGTTGGTACCTTTTATCTAAAAAGATAGGAGATCAATTATTAGTATTCATACAAAAAAAAACAAACGTAACACTCAAACAATAATAGGCTGTTGTAAATTATTACACAACAGTATATTTAGAAAGGTTAATAAAACGGACCTTAATAAGACTGCTCTTAAGCTTTACCGCAGTCACATCTTTATAGGCATCTATGAAATTTCCCGCCATTATTGTTTATTAGATAAGCGGCCTCTTATGTCACAGTAGTGTATTATTGAAATTGAATATATAACATACACACAGAAACGCATAAAAAATAAGTATAATCAAATCGAAATTAGTATGAACATTTTTTATCTCCAAATTAATTCACTTTACTAACAAAGCTGTTACAGCGTCTTGCCAAATGCGTTTTGCGCTCACACATGTTTATTTCAAACGGACAGTATCAACATGGCGATATTAAAATACTACATAAGCTCCAACCATTTTATTTATGTTATTTTAAATGCACAGAAAGCGTTATTAAAGCTTTCGTAATATACGCATTATATCACATTTTTTGGATTAAAAAATAAATTTCTTATTTCGCAATGGGTAAATGTAATTTAATTTCTCAAAATATAGAAATTTTATAGGTACAACTTGCAGTACTACAAAGTCATTCTAAACGATACAAATATGGATTAAAATATATTGCTCTAGTCCCATCTAATGTAGGTACTCACGACTAGATTCTGGTATCAATTATCAAAATACGGGATTGAAAATTTTAAATATTTGTGATCGTCATTTACGCCAAGCTACTTGTACAAATCTTAAATAAATCGGAATGTCATAAGTAGGTAGGTACACAAAATACTATTATGTTGATAAATATTTAAGGCCAAAGTACAAGATGTTACAAGGAATTAAGACTAAGAATATTCTAAATTTGAATATAAAAGATTTACAAGATACGTGAGAAATGTATCGGTACACTTAGTCTTATCGTATTCCAAGGATTCTTTTGGATTATTACGAAAAGAGCTTTAGTGTTGCTTACATCTAGTGGGGTTTGCCGAAAGTGTCCTTGTGCTGGTAGCCGGTGACGTAGCCGGAGCCGTCCACCATGTCCTTCCTGCCGGCGATGCCCTTCCCTTTGCCGGTCTCGTCGAAGCGCTGCTTGTGCGAGCCGGTGTACTTGCTGGTGTCCGTCAGCCGGTCGACGGCCGCTGCGGCGGCTGGAGATTTTGTTAACTGCAACGTTAAAAGTCCCTCGTAAGTAAATATTGGCGAAAAAACAGTTTTATTACATTAAACAGGAAACATATAGAACCATAATCTATGTAGAAATAGCTGACTATTTCGCTTAGAAATGTTTATTCGTTTACTTAAATTAGTTCTTTTCAAAGACAAAAGATTTATGTAGTGCCAACCTATCTACGTATTTTACCTAGGTTACTCATAATTTTACAATATTGACAACAATTTTCATATTCTTGTTGTTCTACCACCGTCAGTGTTGTAACGAACACTTCGAGGGGCTATGCAGTACGCTACTAGACACACTGAAGTTGATGCTAAGTAGTGCACTACACACTAAGAACGCTTTGACCCAATTTTTGTGTATCTACGTAAAAGTGACAAAGAAAAGGGGAGCAAAAATATCAACGAAGACATCGAGACGTGACTTAGCGCGCTCTTGGAAGTTGAGAAAATTTCTACCTATATACTTCATTTGTGCCGGCTTATCTGAGTGTTGATTATAGACGCCAATTACTGTACGTTGTCAGTATTTATGTTTAAAACAACACCTTTTATAATAACGGCATTTACAGATAATAAAGAAACAAAACCAAATCTATACAATAATGCTCATTATTGCAATGAACTTTGGCCTTATGTCCTTAATTAAAGAGGTATAATCTTTCTGTAATATATTTGTTTACGATTATGTTTTGCTTTAAAAAAAATTGTAGTGTTGACCACATAAGAAGAATGCTGAAATAACCTAACTCTAATGAGACTACCAGCGTCAGTTTCCAGACACATAAACTGGGACTCTACAAAGCAAGGGTGAATTGGATTTTTCAGACGTGCGTTATCCATCTTAAATACAATAACACGCTAAAATTTACGCCAGTGGTGTTTTTTCAAATACATACGTGGGAAGTAATCCCAGGCTGCCCACACGTGGTTAACTTCTTTTTTATGTCGTCCAGTTCCACCTTCTTACTCTTAGCCAGGTCCTCTAGGAACTTCTGGTAGTCCTCGATGCCTACTTTGACAGACTTCAGCTTCTTAAAGTGTATCGCCGTGTCTGTGGTGCTTATCTTCTTGCCGTCGATCACCTTCGCCTGCTTCATCCACTTGTCGCTTTGGGACAGCGTTATGTGCTTCCCATCAGACTTCGGGTCACCGAATTTGGAGAAAGCTTTGAAGGCGTCCTGATAAAATAAATCATCATTAAACAATTATACAAATCTGACTGATAATATTTTTCTTTTGTCATATATTATTTAGAATATGTCTTGTATTATTATACGCCAGGTCTCGCATGGGGTAGACAGAGTGCACCGAGTGCCGAATATCTCTCTCCTTATAGACCTTATATGCTTTTTTAAGCGTAACATAAACGTAACATCACGTCTGTAATCCTCGAAGAGGTAGGCAGAGGAGTATGGTACACTCCCACGTTTCAAGGGTTACGTTTACCCATCGAACCGTCGTCGTGTCGTCGCACCATCGAAAAAGTGGTAAAGCTATTACCATACACCAGGCACAAATTCAGATTCCGTGACCATATTAGAAATTTTAACTAGAAATTCTAGTTAGATTAATCCAATAGTACCTGACCCAGGATTTGAACCCAGGACCTCTCGATCGGCGCTCGCGCTCGCCACCACTCGACCAACGGGGCAGTCATGCTTCATCTACATTATTATTATTAGATTACAATTATAACACATTTGTTTCCGACACGACCTGGCTGCAATCGGCAGAAACTAGTGAATAACGAGCTCGCACAAGCGCGAGGAGAGCTGGGCTATCCCGTAAAACACAATCAATCGATACAATGACATGATTTAATCATTAATAAAAAAGAAATAAACATACATAACAATGATGTAACTTGAAATTCGGTCTGCCCATCAACTTATGTTCATTATTCAGCGGTTAACAACATGCCTGAACGCGAAGGTTCTAGTAAATAAGACATTATAAAGCGTAAAACAGTACAAGGAGCTATTTATAGAGCCCGGAGGCCTTGCGTGTCTGAAATGTATACGATACCGCAACGGTGTCGCGTTCGCCGTGACTAGCTCATGGCAACATTAGCCGCAGCAGTCTCGCGAATGGCTTTGCTAAATGTGTGTATTAGTGTAACTGCAAAGGAAATTGCCAAAAGTATAGTCATTTATAGACTTATAGACTGCCTCGTTGGTCGAGTGGTTGCGAGCGCGACTGCAGATCGAGAGGTCCTGGGTTCGATTCCCGGGTCGAGTACTAT
>DWEO01000226.1:0-10728 GCA_018245995.1 Pyrrhopyge telassa croceimargo
TCTGGATGTAAGCCAACATCGAGGCAACATCATAACGCCCTTTGAAAGTATAAGCAAATTTAACTCTTATATAGTTCGAATACGGTTCAATTTAGAAATGTAAAAAAACGTTGTTACGATGTTCTGTTCGAAGCAAGAAAAGCTCGGAGGCGTTCGTTAGGCAGTTCCATAATTAAAAAATAAAATTGACGATTTGCAGCGATGTGCTGAAAAGTTATACGAGTAGTACTTGAGTGATGGCGGCGTAAGTCTTTATTCATTTAAATCTTCAGCGTTTTTGTTATTACTCATGTAATTATCACTACGTCCGTACGACGATATAATTACGATATAATACGTACAGTGTAATTCTTTTTTCGTACATCACATGATGAGGTGGATTAAAAAAAAACGATTACATGTTTACTGCAAGACCTGGGCGAGGATGATGGGGAAAATACCCTCTCGGGCAGGCCTATGTCCAGTAGTGGACTGGGACAGGCTTATGATGATGTTACACAGCGAGTAAGTAAATGCAGCGTCAAATATATTGAGATATTTCAAACGTGACTTATAGAATTTATTTAAAATACCTTTTCCATACCATTTATTCTAGCGTGTAATAAAAACAAATGTACGTGGCTGCCTCAATCAAACGACGTATCGAATGGCTCACGGTCTAAAGTGAATTCCAATAGGCAGTAAGATGTAGTACTTACTGGCAACACTAGAGATTGAACATATATAAGTATATGGGTGTGTACTTTTAAAAAGTTATGTAACTGACAACTTCCCACGGTGCTTTGGTAAAAATGGTTGGTTACTATTGTTATTGACTGCCTCGTTGGTCGAGTAGTTGCGAGCGCGACTGCCGATCGATAGGTCCTGGGTTCGATTCCCGAGTCGAGGACTATTAGATTATTCTGATTTAGATTTTATAGTAGTGGCTCGAAGTCTGGATTAGTGCCCGATATATGGCAATAGGTTCACAGCCTATTCCATAATGGGACCTAAAAGTAACTGGTGAAATGTGGGAGTGTAGTATTACACTCCTCTGCCTACGTCTTCGGGGATTACAGGCGTGATGTTACTTTGTTAATATTACTATATCCTAACGCTAGGTTCCTTGCGGGGTAGGCAGAGAGCAACGTAAGTTAATATCTCTATTCTTACAGACCTGACGCGGCTCTTCTACATGTTTTTAAGCCTAGTCGCTTAGACATTTCACTCCTGTTGAATGTAGGTACTCGGATGTCTCATTAGCATTAATTCCGCTTCATTTTATGCTCGTAACGTGATTGTTTCACACTAACAAGCGTTCGTCACCGCTGAACATTACGAGTGGGCCAATCTCAGCTCGTATATTCTCTTCGCGCCATTTAGATTGTTGTACAAATTGCCATACATACGTCAGCGCGCTCGAGTGTTGACCGCGCGAATAATTAAAGCCCTAATAATTACGCCGTGTTGGTGCTTAAAATGCAAATCTTATCGCCCGCAGTGTCTTCAACTTGTAACGAGAAGGGTTGCCATTGATAATGTTTAACTGTTGTTATTTTTATCAATATTGTTATATTTTCTCTTGTTATTGGTATTTTATCACACAAAGACATTTTCTATATTTAACATTCTTTGGAAACTTTGGATGAAGAAAATTTGAAAAAATATAATATAGAAGATGCGTGTTGGATCAGCAAGGCGAGATGTTTGGCACTCGGTGCTTTCTACCTACTTCTGAAGGGACCAGGCATCACGATATAGGTAATAATAATAATAATAATATTAATAATAATAATTTAGATTTTAATATCACATGTTCCAAATATTAAGAGACCAAGGATATTAATTCTCGTTGTAGGCTAACACTGATGCACAATCGAGTTGTCAAGTTAAATTTAGCGACATACACATTATTTATACAATACATTTTATTTTAAGGCAACCCTGAAACATTGGGAATGGAAAAAGATAAGGGCATGAGATTTACACCTTCGCGTCACGTGTCGGGACTTACCGTTCGATGACCGCTTGTTTTATGGATTATAAAAAAATACCAAGATCGTATTGAGGGTATTTTATAAAATAATCAATTTACGTACGAGAGACAACATATGCATGATAATTAGATAAAATAATTATTATACGTAATTAATTATTAATAATAATTATAATCATTATATATGACAATTATTATTTTTAATCGTAATAATAGGAGTTCATGAAGGAGTCACCAAGGAGTCACCCCGAGCGGCGACTATGTATCCTTTAGGTCAGCGGTCGGCAACCTTTCATCAGCCAAGGGCATCAATTAGGCAAAATGAAATAAAGGCCGGCCGCAAAGTGAAAAACATTTTGTTTATTGAAATAAGAATTTTTTTTAAAAAGCAAATGAAAACTACATGGTAATCGATTTTATACAAAATTCAGTGTAATGTTTGAGGTTGTATTTAGGAGGATATGTTTTGAATGTGAGCTATCATGTTGTTGGATGCAAATGCGACTGCCGATCGGGTGGTCCTGGGTCCAAATCCCGGGTCGGATTCTATTGCATGTAGTACCTACTGGCTCGGAGTCTGGATTTGAGCCCAGTGTGGCAATAGGCTCACCACCTATTCCATGATGTGACGTACACGTAACTGGTGAAATGTGAGTGTACTACACTCCTTCGGCTACCTCTTCGGGGATTACAAGCGTGATGTTACGAGCTATCACATTTGTAGTTGAACTTCGTAGAATGGCTCTAAAATGTCTCAAGTATCTTTGTCTTTTCTATAATTGGCCAATGCTCTTTAGGCGCGCTTGTTTTAATTAATGCAGTTTTTAGATATTGATGATTTATTTACAAAACGATCACCGGCCGCATGTAGGATGGTCGCGGGGCGCATGCGGCCCGCGGGCCGCGTGTTTCCGACCGCTGGTCTAGACCTTTTGCCGCTCCGCTGAAAACGTCCAACGCCCACAGAGGGGTCGCGATCGCTCACTTTGAGAAAGACTGCACTACGAATAGATTAGCGAAGCAGTCAATAATGAGCTATATGAGGATATATTCAAAAATTATTGTAGTTGCAGTAAATGAAGATTAACATGGTTTTTTAATTGACATAAACTGCAAAATTAACCGAAAGTATATGACGCTGGAATTGCGGCACGTAGCACATATTACGTCTGTTGATTTTTCGCCATTATTGGCGACCAAAAATATTATGAGTCACTTAATGCAATTTGAGCCTCCTGATATTTTTTATGCCTTTTAATTGCCTTCTGTAACTTAGTATATAATATGACCCACCACTTACAACATCGTTAAACGATGAACATTAAAATTGCAAATACTGATGTTATGTATACATAATTGTTTATTTACATTTAGATACTTATCGTTAACTCTTTACTAATACATTAACGATAAATTTTACATTTTATTGCAAAGTCAAATAAGGATAAAATTCGTTTAAAAACTATACCCTTTTAGCATTTGACCATTAAAATATTTATTTCAAATTTGGAATATAAGTTTTGTGTTTTATTTTATTTGTCCGTTAAGATCATTGTTTTGAATTTGGAACGTAGATTATTGTGTATACGATGTTTATTCTCCGTAATGTTCAAATTAGTTCGCTAATTAATTGATGTCTGTAATTTCAAAATTCACGCACCGATTATACAAACCTCTAAACTATGACGTAAACGTTGGAAGCTGAGTAAATATCTTGTAAGATCTCTTTCTTTGTTGACACAAAGAGATCCGGATTTGACGATATATTTGTGAGAAATTCTAATATTAGAACAACTTGCGACATGAGCTATGCTAATTCGTCGTATTGTTAAGCTACTTTTGACAAATAAATATTATTGTTTACAGGATGTAGGTATGCATAGTAATCTGCAGGTAACTATTTTTTATTAAACCAAATTTTTTTTTATTGTAATAATTTGGATATTTACAGAATTTCAAAACTTATAACTTAACCCTCATCAAAATGATCGCGCAAAACGATAACTAAGTGTTAGAACACTATGTGTGCCCATATATGATGCCTTTTATCTTTGAAACTGTTTTAAAAGATCTATCATATATCATATATATATATCGAAGTTAATCACATCAATTTTATCAACATTAAAAACAGTCTTACATACATACATTTCATATTTTTTAAATAATTTCTACGTATTGTAAATGTCACAGTTCGTACCAAACAATTGTCTTGTTCGTGTTGTGGAATTGAATATGCAATCTGTGAACGTTACAGGTTAAAAATAAGTTCGTTTTAAAATTCTCCCGTTGTCGGTTTATTTTAGTTCAACTGCATGTCTGCGGGTAGGTTGCCGGAATACATCAGTGGACAGTGCGACCAACTCGCTGAACAGCGTTAGGTAATGCTGTTGCCACATCTTCGACTCGATTCAATTAATTGAATTGGAAACATTAATAAGTGGACATCGATCAACTAAACGCTCTAGCGCTCAACGAACAATCTAATGAAATTAAAAGCATAGGTCTCGGAGCCCTAATGTAATAATATTTTTATCATCAAGTTGCCCTTTGACCCGAGCTTGTGTCGATACAGCTAAACAGCTAAAGTAACACTTGCGTTTGTTTACGTGGCAATAAAAATATACGAAAGCGAAATAAATTTTATTTCAAATATGGCCAATTTTCCTTACACTACCTATCACTACTCTCACTATTTAGCAGGTCTGTAAGACTAGAGATATTTGTCACTCGGTGCTCTCTGCGTACCCCATGAGGGAGCTGGCATGGTGATATGATAATAATAACGTAACATCCAATTAGTTCACTCCCACGTTTCACCAGTTACGTTTACATCCCACTATGGAATAGCCGGTGAGCCTATTGCAATACACTGGTAACAAATCTAGACTCCAAGCCACTACTAGAAATTTGTACTAGAAAATTTTAGTTACAAAAATCCAAAATTTGAACCCAGGGCCTCTCGATCAGCAATCGATATTATTAGTTGTTTTTAATAATAAATACCCTTAGGGCTCTGATGTAACGTTAGAGCAGTAATGTTAAGTTCTGATGTAACTATTACAGGCCTATATTTAACTAGTGGAACGAGTTACATAACATTTGATCTTTGCTCCTGGTTCGTGCCTCTTGCTATCTGGTGTGAATGAGCGGTTAATGTGATCCAATGGACTGCTGAGTTATGGATTCCTTTATTATATTTGCATAAATAGCAACAAACAAATAGTCTATAATTCAGCTTATATTTTAAGGGCTCTTGGGAATCTAGATGACTGCTTCGTCGGTCGTGTTGGTTGCAAACGCGACTGCTAATCGAGAGGTCCTGGGTTTAAATCTCGGGTCGGGTACTACTGGATATTTCTGACTTAAATTTTCTAGTTGAAATTTCTAGTAATGGCTCAGAATCTGGATTGGTGTCCGATGTAAGGCAATGGTCTCATCCCCTATTCCATAGTTTTACGTAAACGTAATCGGTGAAACGTTGGTGTGTACTATATTTTTTTGCCTACCTCTACGGAGATCACAGGCGTAATGTTACGTTTATGAGTAACCTATTGGCACATTTTATTTGAGTACACTATTACTCACCGAACATAGTCGTGACAATCCAATTGACGAATTTAACTGAAAATATTTATTTACCTACAGTTGTTCATATTTTATGATGTTGGACAAGTGTCTATATTTTTTCTTTTGTCTTCATTCCGTTTATGCTTTTTTGTGTTTTTAAAACATGAAACAAATTTTGGCAAGATCTGAAGATGATATTATCCTTACAAAGACTTCGTGTCACGCTTGGACGACTATACAAATTACACAAAAACTTTTTTTTGGTTAGGTTTAAAATGTAAATTACATATCATTGTTAATAATTGTATTATTTTCTTGTCAGCCAGAAAAAGTCATGAAAAATTTTATAAGAGCTTGATTTGTTTATAAAAAAACATAGCGCCCAACGTGGGGCTCGAACCCACGACCCTGAGATTAAGAGTCTCATGCTCTACCGACTGAGCTAGCCGGGCTTGCGTTCTAAGAGCGTAAAATAACTACAACATCGTTTCGTTGAAACATTAAAATTACTGTACCTAATTTTTTCGAACCATTCGTTGTTAGTCTAGCTAGTGAATTGTCAGTAATACCTTTTAAACATGTAATGATTTAGGTTGTTTTTTTTAAACCTGTCAAAGATTACTAGAGAGAAACTTTCTGCCACTGAACTTGATTTTGAGATTTGGAATAAAAAAGGTCCAAATGTGGGGCTTGACCCCGACCCTCAGATTAGGAGTCTCATGCTGTACCGATTGAGCTCATATTATAGTATTATAATGGAATGCCACATCCAAATGTAATATCGCTGCACATTAAGTATCTGGCAGTAAATAAATATTGAAACCATAAATGAACCACAAATTTATTGTTTGATAAAATGATTATCACAACATATAATACGGTGAACTGTTAATATAAACGATCAATAATTTAGCTGTATTTACGATGTTCTAAAACTCTAGCAAATTAGTGCGACTGTTAAATAACTAAGTGTTATTAAGTGGCTTTTGGTATTGCACTGGTAACAATGTATGGGGACCGTTGATGTATGATCATAAGTCAACTATAATCGCTGTATGAGTAAGAGTTACGATACATGTAATATGTGTGTATGCGAAGACTGTTTCTATTCGATTTTGCTCACGTTCTGATATTTATGTTTTGTCCGCAAATACATGCGCCCACAAACATTAAGGTCGTCACAGACACAGCTATAATATATGTTAATATACTGTGCTGTAACATTTACTATAATAAACTACAATAGACGGTAGCTATCTTATAATATAATACATCTTTGGAAATATTACCTGTGCAATAATGTCTTGTTATACCGAGATTTGTATTGCTACATCTAGGTATTCACATATTTTGACGACGAACTATATATTATAGCTATGTTTGCTTATTATGGAATTTATATATTAATATAACGTAATATGTTTTACAACATCAGCCTAAGTCCACTGCTACACATAGGTGCCCTGAGGGGTTTTTGGCCATACTCTTCATGTAATGTGCCTTGCTATAATTTATATTATAGCTTCATCTGTGCCGACCTTTACAATTGCTCTGCCCGGTCTAAATATATTTGAATTGTCAAGCGCTGTTGCAAGTACTTACACTGGCTGTTACCAGAGTTCCCACTTACAATAAAACACTGCGTCGCCCTGCACTTGGAATTAGTCATAGTTTACAGTACTGATTTTTTAATCGCATTGCACTTCAGTGGGGAGGTGACGTAATCGCCTTTGCCTCCGCTGCTCAAACTTCAGTGGAAAAATGTACGTATAGATTTTTAACGAGTATTCGCAAATAAAATATTCGAAAATTGCTAAAAAAATAATTTAATTATGAACAATGTTTACTCAAATTCTTTTAGATTAAGTGACTTGTTAACAATGTTTAAATTACTAATACGGACTTCGCACCAAGTTATTTCACTTAACTATTGTTTCAACAAAATATCTATTCATGTTTTAATTTTTTCTACAAACGCACCTCGTTGGGCGCCAACAATCACCGCTATGATGTTATGAAATAATCAAGTAAACTAGAAATCTTCCACTTTTGTTGCTTCAACAATTGGCACAGGTGATCCTTTACGAGTATACGCTAATCCTATTATCAATATGCATAGAACGAAGGCGAAAATTGAGTTCGCAGTGTATCGCCTAGGTCATCGACATTGACCCAAATTCCGACTAATGTGCTCTGTGTCCTATCTGCGAACGTACATTTTGCATACATATAATTAACGTTACTCACATGCGTTGTGATATTGGGACCACGTCCGTACCCAAGCGATTGTGCGCGTTCCATTTTTCATCGCTGCAATAATTATATTAAAATATCACTGATCTGCTGTCCCAATGGTTAGTGAACCTGACTGCTATGCCGGGGTTCGTGGCTTAGATTACCGCCTAGAATAAATATTTGTTCGATGAGCACAAGTAATTTTTCTGGGTCTGAGTGTATAAAAAGTATGTAACTATATGAGCATATATTTATGTGTGTATATGTGTATATTTTATCATATATTATCATGTCTAATTGTCATAACAGCGTAGGCAGAGGAGAGTAACGAGAATCAAACATATCTACAAAAATTAACCAACCATCATTACCTGGAATATAAAATCTTTTATAATCTAAGTTCTATATGCTGAAGTAAATTTTCAATTTCCTAGAATTTAAAATAACACAATTCTAGATACGAATGTTACACAATTTGAGTCATACCACGACTTAGACGATTACTTTTGAGGACAGTGTAGGTACATATAAAGCTTACGGTGTTTGGTTACGTTTTTTTATCAAGTGATGAGATAATTGCATGAGTGATAACACAAAGTCTTTGTTGTTAGACTCGCTATTATGGATTCATGTACATTATTACGTAAACATACATATACTGGTACAGAAAGTTTTCTTATTGGACCTCGGGGTTAGAATACCTCGTCTAGTACTAGATGAAAGTAACTATTTAAGTACATAGACTACAAATCTGTTCCTCATTCAATGGTCAATAATAATAATAATTATTATTAATCTGATGATATTGATCTGACGACACCGGGTCCTTTAGGGGTGGGCAGAGGGCACCATGTGCCAAATAGCTATATCGTTATAGACCTCACATGCAAGAAGCAGAACATCAGACTGAGATTAAAGGATGTAAACACAGGTTGATATTTTTTTACAGCCTCTTTGGTCTAGTGGTTGTGAGCGCCTGTTGATTAACAGGCCCTAGGTTCGATCCTGAGTCGGGCTATTGCTGGATTTTTTAATTTTAAATTGCCAGTAGTAACACAGAGTCAGAATGTGTGCCCGGTGTGTGCCCTCATAACGTGAAAAGTTGGAGTACTACACTCCTCTACCTACCCCCTCGCGGATATACAAGCGTGATGTTATGTGGCATCTAGATTATCAAATAGATTGGAATTAAACAAAAACAAGGTATAAAAGAGAAGTGTGAGCTAAATCACATCACGTACATCATTGCTTGCCGTGAGTGTTTTTCATAACAATATTGCTCATTACATGAAAACAAAGTTAGCGAAAATGTCCATTATTGTGCGAACTTTGACACGTTCCGCCGTGACTTACGTGTGATGAACTCTGCCCTCGATACTTCGCTGCTGATATAATTACGCAACATCACGCCTGTAGTCCCCGAAGAGGTAGGCAGAGGAGTAATACACTCCCGCGTTTCACCAGTTCGCCTACGTCTCACTATGGAATAGATGGTGAGCGTATTTCCATATACCGGGCACAATCTGCCGACAAACTGCATCGCAGTTTGGCAGAATGAGCATTAAAATGATGTACTTTTAATTTGAATAAATAAAAATAAATAAAAAAATCTAATCTCCGAGCCACTACTAGAAAATCTAAATTGGATAAATATAACAGTTTTCAGCGAGAAATTTGAACCCAGGACCTCTCGTCGGCAGTTGCGCTTGCAACCAACACGACCGACGAGGCAGTCAGTATGATATAATTGTGTTCTGTTAATCAACCCTTCGGATTTAAGGCTGTGCTAACAATCCTCAAGCAAGGTGAGAGACAGAATGCTCATAAGTGGAACCCTATGTCCAGCAGTAGACTAACACAGGTTGATGATAATGATGATGATGATCATAAAATACACTAGTCTATCGCAGCTTTCATCTGTTTACTCAAAGATGTGTAATATTTTTTAATATCAGGCATGATTGCTATTAAACACTTCAATTTCAAAAATTTCAGTCGACATCAGTATCATCATAAATACTGCCCCACATTAGCCCACAGCTGGAACTAACTTAGCGGTAGTTAGTGTGGTTCTTTCAAAGTGACTCTCGTGCGTATGCTTAATATTTTGCATACCTGTTCGTCGGTGCGTTGGTAATTAGAATTTGCGTGTCGAAATTAACGCGTAATGCTGGATTGCGTCAGAAAAGTAGTCGGAGCTTATTCACGAATATTATCTAACCTTTGAATAATATGCTGAAAGTTCGACACCTTCTTTTGTTTACTTAGTAACAGGATGACTGCCTTGTTGCTCGGGATCCAGAGGTCCTGGGTTCAAATCGGGGCAAGTACTGTTCGATTTTTCTAATTTAGATTTTCTAGCAGTGGCTCGGAGTCTAGAATTGAGCTCGGTGTATGGCATAAGCTCACCACCTATTCCATAGTGGGAAGTAAACGTAACTGGGGAAACGTGGGAGTGTACTAAACTTCTCTGCCTACCTCTTCGGGGATTACAGGCGTGACGTTTATAATAATATTCATCACAGAGCAAATATTACATTTCAGCGTCGTACGTCCTGTGTGTAAGCGATATGACTATACATAGGTTAAGAAACGTCCTTCAAGTTAAAGCCTAGTTCTTGTGCTCGTCTATTGACGTAAACATTAAATAAAGTGAGGTAAAATTAGTCTGTTAAAAATAAATAGTAAAAAAACTTTGAAGTGAAAAGAAAACATCAAATCCAGAGTTTTATTTAATGTTATAAAAATGTTTGTTTTAAGTCATAGACAACATGAAATACTTAATGTGTCACCTTAGCTTCGCATGCATGCCTTGCAAGCATATGTACGTGGGCATATATGTACGTGGGCATATATGTATGTGGGCATATATGTACGTGGGCATATATGTATGTGGGCATATATGTATGTGTGCATGTTCGTGCTTATATATGTTATTACATATGTGT
>DWEO01000227.1:0-10726 GCA_018245995.1 Pyrrhopyge telassa croceimargo
TTAAGCGGTATATAATTCTTGAATACCCTGTAAGGGAGATCTACAGCTTATCAGTGTGTAAAAATCTCAATGTTATAGAGAAACGTTCAGAATAAATAATATAAACAATAAAGCTGAAAAGCTCAGAGTTTATGTCATTTGGTTAACTTTGCTACTGACAGGGATAATATCTTTAAATAATTGATTAAGGCCAATTTTAATATCATTATTATAACTACATGGTAAATAAATGTAACCACACGCCTGTAATCCCCGAAGAGGTAGACAGACGAGTGTAGCACACTCCCATATGTTTACCAGCTACGAGTATGCCCCACCATGGAATAGGCGGTGAAATTAAATTGTAAATAAAATGAACAATTAACAGCCAACAATCATATAAAGAAAGAATCAATATCAACTTAATATACATCTTGTACCGAATACAAAAACTGTTCGAATAGACTCCAATATAAAAACCTACAACATTTACTATTCGCTCCCTTCTAAGAGCCGTTATCTTAGTGAATGCCTTCAAAATCATCCCAGATTACGGTCTCAACCGGCTATATTTTCTAAATACGCGCCCCAAGTACCTTTACCTACGTCCCGCACGTGATGGAGGCGGTGTGACGAGAATCGGAAATAGGATCGGAATGTTTTGTGGTTATTTCGATTGAACCCTGAAAGGGGTACCTCTTGAAATTTCAAACCGACGGTTCGTTCCCTCGTTAAACATATAGTATTCCAGCGGGAAAAGGTTTCTTTCTAAGATGTAAAAAGGACGAGTGGGTTCTCTAACTTTGCGGGTTTTAGTTTGCACAGCCAATGCTCAATACAAGTTCACGTATCGTTGCCACTTCTTTACTTGTTGGTGGCGAAAAATTTTACCATTGTTCTACCTACACACTCATAGCTCAGCGGTTAATCTGTTTCATTTCTGATAAAGAATTGGATACAGTCACATGAACTGTAGTACAGACATCGAGCAGGAATGCCAAGCCGGTGTAACGGCTGTTATTGTCACTTTTGCTTGCTGAATCGTATTAATAATTCAGTCAACACAATACTGTTCGTGATGCCACGAACAAATTAGATACATGGACTTTATTAAGTTGTCTAAGTGGCATTATAAAAGGATAATTGGCATCTAATTGTGAAATAAAGCTCGAAAGACGAATAGCCGAAGCTGTTTTGGAAGACCGAAATGGTGTTAGAATAGAGTAGGTACACGATTGTTAGACCGATTGCTTGTCTCTTGCTATCAAGTGAGTGATCTTAAAACACACACTATTTCGTTAAGTTGAAGAAGCAACTTAACGTAATATTCTACTATTAGACCAGTTAGCTGTAAATAAAAGACGGTAAATAATATAAATGTTTTAGTATAAAGCAATAACGCAGATTTTCACAAAAATCATTCCTGTAATCTCTGAAGAGGTAGGCAGAGGAGTGTAACAGACTCCTACAAACTTCCACTTTTCACAAAAATGAATTCTTCAATATCTGCATTTGGCATTCCTGGAAAGTTTTATCTATCATAACTCAGAACGTCAATTACAACGAACTATTAACAAGGCGCTCGCTCCACACACGTACGGGATGAGAGAAGGATCTGGAATCCAAATATAATTAATATACACTGTTGTTGACACTCCACCGGCGGGTATTATTGATGGACATAATTTATAGCACGGGACGTCCCGTGTTCCAAGGGGAATGCGAATGGAATCAAGGCGGAATAGCCCGAAATTTATGATTCCCCTTTCAACCTTTTATGACTGCTAATTTTTCAAAGGCGAAAAAACTTGACAGTCGCCAACTTTCTTCCTGAAAGGCGCATAAATTTTAATTACGCTATTAAATTTTAGTTCAACGATCTGTCATTCCTCGGTTTAAGAGAAAACTTGGTTTCGTCGTGCAGACTTCTCGGTTTGGTCGGTTGCGACCCATTAGCGAGCCGCTGGGGCTTATGGATCTCTCCCCTTACCTGCAGACATCAAGTTTATTGTATAATGCTGCAATGCACATTGGGAGAATTTCAAGTAGGTCACGAACTTGTCTGTCTAATGTTTAGTTGGAAGCAGGACTAGCTCTTCTGATTTGTTTACGTATACTTACAAATATTTCTAATATCATTGGCGTTAAAACAAACAAACCTTACAATTACTCTTTCTATTGTTTCATCAAACTGTTGAACAACGAATATTATCTATCCAAATTTTATAAATTATTATCTATCTATTGACTGCCTCGTTGGTCAAGTGCTCGCAAGTGCGACTGCTGATCGAGTGGTCCTGAGTTCGATCCCCGGGTCAGGTATTGTTGGGTTTTTCTTACTTAAAATTTTTAATAATGGCTCGGAGTCTGGGCCTAGTGTTTGGTTATAGGCAATATTCCATAGTTGGACGTGAACGTAATTAGTGATATGTGGTACTGTATGACAGTCCTCTGCGAACCTGTTCAGGAAATTCGGAGGAATTCAGGAATAATTTGATATTAAGTTATAAATTGTCTAAATGTATATATATTTGGAAAAGTAAAACATGTTATTTGATAGATATTACTGCCTATGATCCCAAATCTTTAAGAAAAACGCGTCAGCTGCGATTTGTGTGTCTCAATAAAACCGCATGCACGAGATAGGGCCCGCTTCGCGTACTATGTGTTTAAGACGTAATGTGGCATGAAATTACGTGTTTGCCTACTTACCTAGTGAGCGAGGAAATTGGCTCGAGTCGCTTGTCCGTCGCACGCGGGACGATTGCCATTTGACATCTGGAGCAAGGCTTCCGGTGTCGTTTTATGTGAAAACTAGTAAAAACAAAAATGTGTCATTCACTGTAGGTGACTCATTATATTTTCTATATTACGTTTTTCTATTCTATACGTTTTAAACCACGTAATATTTATAATACCACGTTTATTTAATTTACGTATAAACATAATATACATATACCTACACAATACACATCAGGAACATACACAAACATGAGAGAACAGTAAAATCGAACGAATCAACTTGAAATAGTATGTTTTAGAACAAGTAGGTAAGCATTGATGATTTACTTCAATAATTGCATTATACTCGTATTACGTATGTGGTGTATCAATGAGATGTACTTTTATATTTGGTGCGTAACGTAATAAATAAGATCGTATTTAATACCGTTGTAACCGTTTGTCAATATTACTCATACGTTACCTCAATATCGGATGAACTGATTTGGGAGCGGTTGTATTGTGTAAAAGCGGATTAAATCGAATCGCTTCGTGGAAATACCAACTGTAATGAAATATAATATAATACGTTGCTGGGAATTGAAAACCTTTGTTAATGTATATGTTATAGCTATATTAATTCGCCATGCTAAAATGCCCCAGTATAAAGATGACATTTTTAAAATATTTGTTAATATAGCTTACTAGGGACCCTCGCTTGCTCTTTGTGCCGTTGTATGTCAATAGGCTCACTACAGTATTCTACACTATTCTATAGTGGGACCTAAATGTAACTGGTAAAACGTGGGAGTGTAGTGCAGTCCGGTGCCTGCCTCTTCGGTGATTATAATAGGTGTGATGTTACAATGTATAATTAGTTTAGAGTAGCATGTTACCTCATCACAAAAAATGCCGTATAGTAAAATGTATAGAAATAACATTTGCAAAACAACAAATCAAACACGAGTGGTAGAATCCGTTTGGCATATTATCTGTTTAAGGCTTAATGTGGCATGAAATTACGTGTTTCCCTACTTAGCTAGTGAGCGATGAAATTGGCCCCAGACCGCTTGTCCATCGCACGCGGGACGACGCGTTTGATATTTGGACCGCTGGAGAATGCAAACAGTCACTAGCTACTAAGCGGCTTCGAAGTTGCGGTGTATTTGTGTGAGCCTTTTTATCTCAGAAGCGACGTACCCAGGAATATGACAACTTTGCTTTACAACACTTAATTCCCCCTAATTCATCTACATCAATTCATTTCAAAACTACATAAACGTATTTTCCAAATCTAAAAATTACTGACTTCATTTAATTAATTGACTGCCTCGTTGGTCGTGTTGGTCGCAAGCGCGTCTGCTGATCGAGATGTCCTGGGTTCAAAACCCGGCTCGGTTGCTATTGGATATTTCTAGCTTGAAATTTCTAGTAGTGACTCAGAGTCTGGATTTGTGCTCGGTATATAGCAAAGGCTTTACCACCTATTCGATAATGGGACGTAAATGTAACGTAACCTTGGAGTGTACTACACTCCTTTGCCTACCTCTTCGGGGATTACAGTCGTGATGTTACGTTTATATAAAGTATTTGCGGTTTACATATATGTCTCTTACAATACATTATTGCACATTTTCATTCATTCACACGAATAGCTCTTAGTTGTCCACAAACGATGCAGAGCAATTTGATTACGAGAGATTTGCGAATTTCGACCAATTTGTATCTATGATTTGGCTATTGTCATGTCAATATGGTCGAATTCTCGTTATCGTTTGCTCGCGTCGATCTGATTACACATAGTTGTGGCCATATACCTATACCTAATAGTAAATGTAAAATAAATATGTCAAATTTTCTATCTTAAATGGCAGTGACTCTGTAAATAAATGTCATTGTATCCATTACAAAAGATTATTCAATGAATAAAAAATAATAAAAATTTCATTCTGTAAATTAGAAGACAGATAATTCATTTAGTTGTCAGTCTGTCAATTACAAGACAGATAGTTTTACTACCCAACGCGTCAAAATGAATTAACACTTCAATAGTACAGCCCATTAAGATGCAAAAACCCAAGGAAGCGTAATCGAAGAACAGAAACCAAAAATAGTAACTATTTTATAGTTGAAAATAGTTTTTAGACCGCAAGCAGCTCGTAAAACCGAATATGTCCTCCTTTGCGCGAGTCAAATGAGAATGTCCGCGGCGCTCATGGCGCGCGGTCAAAGCGACTCCGAGAAGCAACTCGCAACAATTCCAACAATGCTCGTTATCTCAACAAAATTGAAATCTCAACATTGTCATCGTAATCAAATTCTTGCAAGACAACGCCGCGTTATGAGTCACTGGCCCTCCAACTTGTGCTATTTCTTAATTTGCTACTTGAATATTACAAACTGTTGGAACGAAAATTTCACTAGGCAATTCTAGGAATGCCTTTTGCGAAGTAGTTTTGCTTATTAGGAATAATGAGATTTAAAATATTAATTTTAATTTAAAGAGGCAATGAAAATAGTGCGAAATTAGTAAAGATAAGTACAGTGGACTTTTATAATATAACATGTCAAACGTACGACATACATTCAAAAGGGAGTCAAAAGAAACGTAATAGTCGTGACTCTGCCAATAAGCGGCGGAAGCCATCAATTGCTGCCCTTCATCCTGCCCAGATTGCTTCCAATAGCCACTAACTGTGTCGGAATACGTTCATATAAAAGCAATTTGATCTCCACAATCCACAGTCTAAGAGACTTTCATATAAAATATATCACTAAACACCAGTGCGTCAATGCAATATTCATAATCCGATTACACTGTAACAATTCTCGAGCGAGCACTACGCTGTGTGTACTAAGTTCTATAATATATGATTGATGGTTCAAGTGACTGAGCAGGATTGCTAAATTCATTTGTGATTCGATTCGTCATTGAATATTTGTGAATGGTGTAATATATATAAATTACGCTTGAAAGAGCTGATTTAATGAAATTGTTATTCGACTTATTTCAATAACTTCGCACATTGCTGCTCGAACATTAAACTATAGATTTATTTATTTATATTATTTACAAGTGTAGTATTTCATTTTGATCATTTGTGTAATTACGATTTATTTGTGAACAGAAAATAAGAAATAGATATATCTTCAATTAAAGATTCTAGAGGCTTAAGAATGCTTTTGTATTATTTTTAAAGTTGTGTCATACATAATATCGCGCTTTTTTTTCCGAAGAGGTAGGCAGGGGAGTGTAATAAACTCCCACGATTCACCTGTGACGTTATACGTCCAACCACAGAATTTGGGATGGACCTACTACCGTACATCGGGCACAAAGTCATATTTGTCAGTCATGTATGTTGTTTGGGTGAATTTAATTATTTTCTTCAATATCGTTGACAGATAAAATAAACTATGTACAATGCTTTGTAAACAAAGCTTTATTTTATAGTAAGTTCAATTAACAAAGCACACTATTACTCAGTGTAAACAAAGAAATTACGGTCAAGGTTAACTATTTAATACGTACACATTTTTAAATTGATTTTATAATCCTTTCAATAAAATTTGACAGCTTTCATCATTTTTAAGCCAGTTGTGATTTGGTTCTCTGGAAGACTTTTTTTAGCAATTGCCTAGTCGAAGTAAAAAGAGGATTATGTAAATTTAAAGATTTTGTTTATAATATAATGTAATAGTTTTGATTAACACGTTAAATTACTGTAATCAAAGATTCTTTCAGACGATTTTGTAATATTTCATATTTAATTCATTTGCTGGAGATAATAATAAACGCCGCTAAGAAGCTTAGCATATAACGTGTTCTTAAGTTGCCGAAATGAATATTAAGAGCAGTTTAGGGTTCCAAATGATTCAAGTCGCGGCGGTAGGCGAGGATTAAAATTAAAATAAATTAAGTTACACTTTAATTGTATTTCGAGACAATTTTCCGTGCGCCTGAATTCTCTAGCTCGGCTCCTAGCTCGCGGTATGAAGATGCGAAGAAAAAGCAAGCCGTGGAGCAGTACCGTCCATTTGTTCTTGTGAAATAAAACAACTGAAACCGTTGCAGAGATTTGGAGTCTTGTAACAAAGGCTTAGCTTTTTTAGCTGTTTTAACTCGTGCTGTATTCCTTGCATTAGAGATACGAACGGTCTCATATGTGCCTGCATACTAAAAGGTGATGTGGAACCTTTGTAATTTAAAAAAAACACAGAATATTTTTTCTTTTCTGTCTGTAGTTCAGATTTTATACAAAAGTAAAATATGATTTTTTTGCAATACTAATGAAAAGTAATTTCTTCAATCATTTAAATGTAATAGTCACTTTACGATTTAAAAAAGTGTAAAATTTTCTTATCTTCATGTAGTGCCTTTTAAGTGTCAGTATTTTTCTCTAAACCCTGTTTAGTAAAATTGTAACTTCTTTTAGTTGAAGTTTTCCTAGTATATTGACGCCCGTACTCTGGAGAGGCAAGAAGTGGAGTGTAGTACTCCAACATGTATACAACAGTTACGTTTACATCCCACCATGCAGTGGGTGGTGAGCCTATTGCTGTACACCGGGCACAAATCCAAACTTCCAGCCACTGCTAGAAATTTTAGATTAGAAAATTTCAGTAAAAAAATCCAATATTACTCGACCCGTATCTGGTGCCAAAATTTCTTGATCGGTAGTCGCGCTTGCAATTATTCGACCGACAAGGGAATTAAACAATTACATATACGTAGCAAAATAACTAATTTTACACCAACTGACATCACCCAGGATTGTTAGAATATGCCATTAAGGCTTAAGTTTGCCCTTTGTTACAAACTTTACTGTATCATCTCATTATTAGGAGTTTAAAAAACAAACTATATGCAAAATATCTCCACGCCGTTCAGTTTCCATTTGGTATTTTACAAATTTCATTAGTTGACTCGCAGTACCGCCGCCGTGTAATTGCTCATTTTCTTCGTCATTACCTAGAAAAAATCTTCAGGAACTGACATTGTATTAGCCGGTGTAACTCATTGTGAAATTATTAATGTCTTACAGTTCAAATATCACTTTATAAGTGGATAGTAATATACATATCATGTACCTATATCAACTATCTGATATTAATGATTTTCGAGTGATTCTAACAATATTATGATGAGTACAAAAATTGTATAATTTTACAAGATGTGGTCTATTGATAAATCAAAATTTTCAACTCACCGTAAAATAGTAACTTCGAAATAAAACTTTACTTTTGTTTCTGTGAATTTCCGTAACAGAATACAAAAAGCATCCATACACCAATAATAATTATCATGAAACTTTACATGCCCGTATCAAAAACTGCGTAACGGACGCTCAATATGTCCATACAAAACGACGGAAATGGTATTAAGCATTTATAGTTGCGAATGAAAATAGTGCTGGCAATTTAGGATTAAAAAAACTCATTACTTTATAGCGATATCAATGAAGTGCATGCCAGCTTTACCGAAGCCGACGCGAATTGAATTAAAAAAATGCACTTGCAATTACTCCATTGAAATGCCCCTCTCACGTTTCAATCTTTTATGGCGGCCTCTATGATTTCGAATGGAGTGCAATATGAGATGAGAGGGCCAATAATGAAATATAAAAACAGAAATAAGCACTCCTTTCCACGACTATGGCCGCCGAGCATTCTCCATTATGCCCATTCAAAGCGTACGCTTTGAAGTGTCCTTGGTAAGCGATTAATTTTTGTTCCTAATGTTTTCGATCCAATCGTCCATTTTCATTTGACATCGTAACTAAGTTTCATTAACGAGACGTCAGTCACACTTCAAATTAAAATGAACGGCAGAAAGAAATCACTATTTAAATATGAAAATTTCAGCTCGCTTAATTTCACGTCAGTCCACTAATGGCTTGCGTCAACTTTTCCTTTGGATATTATTTTTGAACTTAAAAATTTATTGATAGGTTCTAGCTAACTTTTATAACTTGAGAATAAAGGCATTAGCACTTGTGTTTATTCAATACCATAATAACTCAATGGTGAGAAGTAATTATTTACAGTTCATTAAATACACATTATTTTAACAACAGCACCTAATGCGGAGACTAAGCCGAAGAATGGACCAAATCTCAATTTTGGACTGTCTTATTTAATTTTATACACGAGCCGCGTCTCTGTCGTGCTAATCGTTTAAACCGATTTAAAGTGAATGAATTCAACTGCACCATTCAATGTTGCCTTGGACGGACGGCGTATGCGAGCACATTAAAACGAAAGAAAAAATGTCATCAAAATGCCTGGTGGAGCAAATAAAACCGTTTCCTGTATCGACTGTATACATGGTGCTTCAAATTGCTATTTGTGAACAATTAATGTACGTTTGCGAGTGATTACGTTTTCCAAAACCTGGAATAGTGATACTTTCGGCATTAATAATTAGTATTGTTTGTCAATGCTACGTATGTATGTTTGATTTATAATAATTCGTAAAATATTATTCATGTTCAGTTCATATTATTGTCTTACACTTATAATGTCCAGGTGTTTACCGATAAAGTTTAAAACAATATTTATTTATTTCAAAGTGGTATGGATTTTTTGGCAGTGAGAAAGCGTTGTATAAATACATATGAACATATATGTAATTACTACATATAAATTCTAGATGTAGAAATTACAAATATGTACTACATATGATTACTATACAGGTAACAGCTGATTTGGAATATGGTTGATGTATTTCTTATACGTAGGTATTTATTTATATATACTTTATTTATTTTGCAACATCAATAAATAACTTTTTATAATATCCTTACGATATCTAAATAAAGAGCTATACAAGGCTTTTTTCATTGTAACTGAAAGCTAAGGAGACCAGTTATTTTTTTCTTTCTAATTACTTCGTGTATATCCACTGCTATTGTCTTTATGTACTATGCCACTCGCGTCCACTGCGGTCTTGCTATTTCATCATCATTATCATCAGGCTATCTCAGTCCACTGCTCTCCATAGGCCTCTCTTAAAGAGCGCCGTCGTGCCCTGTCCTTGCTATTTCATTGGGGTCCTATTTCTGTCTTTCTAAGGTACATGCATTTTAATCAAATACTGAACACTCCTAAGCTCTCGTGTGTGTTTTAGTTAAAATATGTCAGTGAGTGATTACCACGTGCGAACCAAGTCATAATCTTGTCATAATGAATTATAAAACATCTGTTACAATCCTCTCACGTCAACGGTTAAATACTTAACGTCATAAATGGATTATCATGTTTGTTGACATCTAAATTGTTATCATAACTGGTTTAGAGGATATTTTGTTGTATTTTTATTTTATTTACATAAGCATTATAATGTAACTTGTATAATAATTGAGCGTGTGGCATAAAGAAAATTTTCAACAAGTATAACATCTAAAAATTCATGATTTTATGAGAACCAGTTTCTTCATTACCATCAAAACTTTTGTCGTTTTGCTGTGGACACGGGCCTCCTACAAAACTAAGTAGGGTATAGGCCACAGTCTGCCTCGCTCACCAACTGCGGGTGTGCAGACACGTCTTAAAGAACATTACAGAGCACAATCATTTGTGTAGGTTTCTTCACGATGTTTTCTGTCACATCTGTACCTAACACGCGCTATTTAATCTTACAACGTTTTTTCCAGGAGGTGTGCACCAAGACTTGAATCCGAGCCCTCCGGAGTGGTTGGCTGAATTCTAAGCCACTGGGCTTTTACTGCTCTTACTAACAGATGCCTATTGTTGTTTTAAAGTGAAAACTTTTTCAATTTTACACATAAACACACCTAAATTATGTCCTAAGTTATTGAGAGATGTATTATAATAAGCTCCTATCCAGTCGATGTAAAACAGTATATCATTTACTATTTTTGTAATTAATGCTCATCGAATTGTAGCAGTTAAAATATTATTACAACTTAACATAAAAAAAAAACAAATGTAACTTCACGCCTGTAATCCCCGAAGAGGTAGGCAGAGGAGTGTAATACTACACTCCCACGTTTCACCAGTTACT